>WKFP01015464.1:1681436-1712246 GCA_011057875.1 Pterocles orientalis
AATGTTGTTATATTAATTCTTTGATATTGTGGAAAAATGCAATATTCTCGCTGTGGTGAGCTTGCAGATGTAGGCATGTTATCTGATATCTGCCTGCAACTAACGTTATAGAAATATTTGAAGGTTGGTGGAGACAACAGGGTTTGGGGGAGATAGGGCAGAGGGGGCTCGAGATGAGGTCGTCATTTGGAAATTATGAGAAACAATAATACAACTTTGGTTGTCCTCATATAATGCAATTGGTGGGGCAGGGATTAAAGGTTTTTTTTCTACCTCTAACTTAAATTTTTAATATTAAAAAAAAAAAAAACAAAATAAAAGTCTTGCAAAAATCAGTTTTTTCTTGGACAAAGTGGTTAACTGCAGAATTAGTAACTCTGTGATTAAAAACATAGCAAGCAAAGGAAACCATGTTTAAAGAAGGGGGAGGAAGCAGTCTTTAATGAGACTTGAAGATTCCTTTCTCTCATTCACTTCATTAAAAAATTTGAAGAAAAAATTGCAGGAGAATAAAAGTAAAAGATTTAGGCTCTCAAGTTGTTTCACTGAGGGGCTGGAAGAATTCCCAACTTATGTCAGATACAGGTCTTCTGAGAAGGAGAAAAAACAGCCCGTTATTTGTTCCCAGCATAAAAAGTAACAATCTTAAAAGTAGTTTTTAAAGATTTCTCTATAAAAAGAAAGTTTATAAAAAGGTGCAGACTGTTTCTTCCCTGTTCCAACCCTAGAAGTAAAACTTGTTTTTCTGAAGCTCTTCATTTAATCTTCCAGGGGCATGCTGTGGTGCACTTATTTTCATAATGTTTGTCATAGTGCATCCATTATTTCATAATTTCATTAATTATAGGGCATAATTTTTATTTTTTAAAACCTTTTGCTTTTTTTTGTTTTAAATCTTGGACTACTTGACAATGAAACTACAATGAGTAAATGATCAAATATTTAAAGTGCATCTTTCACAGGTGAGCCATATCTGCCACAGACAGAAGGGTCTTCTGTTTGAAAGGATATTGAGCTCAGGCTGTCTGTTGGATGCTTTCCTCATTACACCTTATTATACCAGAAATTATTTGCACTACCTGCTGGATCATGAATGCAAAAAATCCTGAAAAAAGTCAAGCAAGATTCAGTCTTGCCAAGTGTATTACTCTGGCACCAATAATTAGTTTCTCCACTGATGGGCTGTGTGTTCAAACCAGCAGCACTCTTGCAGTGTCTCAAGTCAAAACGTGTGATGTCTAAGGTCTTTACGAAGACAGGTAGGGTACAAGTTAGTCTACTATCAGCTATTTAGTTGAAGTATACACAATACATAAATGTCTTCCAGGCTGGCCTGCAGTACAAGGTGGAGGACTTTCATGTTTGGGCAAGCCTCTCACCTGTCTCATGGAGTAGTTTAGGATTTCAAACAATAATCTTGTCCAAGGCAGCATCAGCTCTGTTGTCTGATGTCCTTTCTGACACGTTTATCTGACCTATTCATAAGGACTTCAGAGACTCTTCAGGCAGTCTGCTTCCCTTTTCTGAGGGTTAGGACTAACTGCCATGCTTTAAAATATTTCTGTAATCTGCTCTGTGAGATTGTGTTTAGCAGCAGTGATATCCTTCTGATCAGTTTGACGTTGGAGTCCTCTTAAAGCAACTTCTGCACGGTCTCAGCTGTATGTTTTCCTCATCTGAAAACACCTTTCCTGGGAATGGAGGACAGGGTAGACCATTTTATTTGGCCTCTGTGGACTCTTCCTGTTGTCCATGTCGTGTTATTAAAATTGATTATTTTAGTAGTTTTTGTTTTGGCTTAGATGGCAGAAGAAATTCAGACCACTGAAGCTGTGCCAAACATTAGTCCACAAAGAAAAAGGAATTTTTACCTTAAGTTTGTTTCCAGGATGGTTTGTTTTGTTTTGTTGGGGTTTTGGTGGGGTTTTTTTTTATCATCCACTCTTTTCTCACTCTGTGTAAAGGGGAGCATGTATGAAGCCAAACCTTACCTGTGATACAGGGAAGACTTAAAAATTATCTCCAAACTATACAAGTCTTTGCTACTAGCCTCGAGAATAGTGTTCCATGTCTTTGATTTGACTGTCTCTGCTTGGCTGAGAAAGTGAAATTAAGACTCTGTCCAGGTTAAAGCTTGCTGATCCAGAATTTAGGTGGCCTCTTAGCTCCTCTTGTAAAGCACCCTTTACATCTGAAGTTTGGCCTGCGTTACAGCTTCAGTGTTGGGTGATTGCCTTGCTCTTCTCCTTTGCTTAAATAGGAGTGTTATCACTCATCTTGTATTGCAAGTCAGAGAGATGAATTGTACAGACAGATGGCCTGAAACAGACAGGTTATTACAATGATAGTCCTTCTATATGTAGTGCATATGGGTTCTGTGAGCTGCAGTTCTCTCCTGCTATTTTCATGTCCTTTGCCACCTGGATTCTCAGTTGACTGAGGCACAAGTAGGCATGCACAAAGGTTTTTTTTTTCTTCTTTCTTGACATATGCAAACCCCACCTCAGTTACAAAAGAACAGACACTTCTGAAAGAAATCTTGATTTGTTGTGTGTGGGCATGTGTACACCCCAGAAGAGGAATTAATGTAGCCAGTATATTTAAAGTTGAGCAAGTAACTGTTTACTCCTGGGCTTGACTTGGCATGATTTGTGATGGTACAACATGGTGTTCTACCAAGCTCCCTTCTATTGCCCACATTCCTAGTGCTTTTTTAAAATTATTTTGTTTCTTCTTTTAAATAATTGTTTAAAATAGTACTTTGTTTTAGAGGTCGTAAAAAGACCTTTGAAAATGTGGACTCGGGGTGCATCAATACAGGAAGGACTGTCTCGAATTAGAGGCAGACTAAAAAAAGTATTCCGAGATGCGTCAAATTCCTGTTCAAGTTAACAATAGTAGCTCAGTTATCTAATCAAGATAACTGTGAACATTAGTCTTCATACCTATTTCACCCTTTTCTGAAAAAGAGGAAGTAGGGAATTGATCTCACATCCTATAAGCTGTTCAGACTATTCACTTTTGCACTGTTTGTGTCAACTAAGGAAAGATATTGCTGCTTCCCGTCCTTTCAGGCCAGTGTTTAAACTCCATTCTGGAACCTATACCACAAAGCATAGTGGAAGGCAGCAAGGTATTCAGCTTTCCTGTAGAGTCACCTGTATACCTGCAGAAACCCTGTTTAGAACTGTGTGTGCAGTCAGAGACTGATTTTTAGCTCTGATGTTTAAGGTTTGTAGAGAGGTGTTTGGGGATTTTGCTTTTAATTTGCACACCTGAGTAGGTTCTAAAGCTCATAACTTTCACTAGTGAAGACTGTGTCTCATTCTGGAGTTACTCATTTATTCAGGCTTAATGATCCTAATGAAGCATTTGCTTAATAGGTATGTTATTTAAAATTTATCGGATGTTTACACTTTCAGACATGGCTTTTGTGTTTAATTTCCTAGCTACCTTTTTCTTTAAAAAGCTAGCAGACAGTGGCTTTGTAAGACCTCTGCAAAGATACGTGTGCAGAAGGCTTACAGTGTTGACTTTTAGGCTGCCTTTGGGAAATCAAATCTTAGAAGGCTGAGTTGTAAACTGAGGTTCCATACGTGTCAAGAGTTGGGCGTTTCTGGTTGCTCCTGGAGACACCTAAGTTAGGTGTCTGAAATGGTCCCCATGAGCACCCCGTGCTGGGTCCCTGTTCTGTGCCTGACAGCCTTTCAGTGCAAGGCATCAGATATTTCCTCATGGCGGTATTACAAAGAATCATGTTCCTGCCAATTTCCATTAGAATATAACAAACTGAGGACACTAAGTACAAGCATTTAACTTCAAACTTTCTGAAAACAAGTAGATATATATATATATTTTTAAAACTGTATAAATTTTGATACCCATGCATACAAATATTGTTGACTAGTGTTCTTGTAGGTATTCCATTTATTAGCAGTAAATTACTTTGTCCTTTATATATTTCTTGGTTGTTTTCTGCTGGAAACCCTTGTATATCCTGTAGAAATCCACAGACATAGTAACATATTGTTAATATGTTGTAAAACTTACTCCTGTTTTCAAGCTCGTACAGATTACAAAGTCCTAACAAAGTGATGAATGTTTTAACTGTGAAGCACAGCTATTTGTGGTGTGAATCCCAGACTATGTTCTTTTTTCCAACTGCAAACCAAAATATGTCTACAGACAATGCAGAAGAGTCTTTTCTGTGTCTTAAAACACAAATAAAAACCTGTGAAGTTTCCTTTGTTGTGGAACAGAACAGCTGTGTACTTTGTGGTTTGTCAAATGCATCTGATGTTCCAGTCCAATTTCAAGCTGAGCAATGTGCAGTTCTTTCTGAAAAGAATGGCCATGTTAAATGGCAGGAACATGATGGTAAAATACACATTATGTCTGTTTCAGTCTGTATGCGAGTAGTGACAGGTGCTCAATGGTTGTCAGCATCCTTGTCAGCACAGAGACTCCTTTGACATTAAAGCCACCAGCTCGCTCCTGATGCTGCACAGCTCTATTGGCAGTTCCATCAGGCTGGAGCCGATCAGCGAATGTCAGAGCCTCCGCTCTTCTTCTGCTGTGTCGCCAGCCCTCTGTGTTTTTGTGCTGGCCTTGCCAGTTGTTCGAACCTGCCACACTTCCTCAGCAGCTTTCCTGTGGGAAATGAGCAGATAGGTCATGGGTGTGTAGGTATCTTCAGGGCAATGCAAAACCACATCCAAAGCAACTTGCATAAAGGTTTGTAACGATTACCATTGCTTTGAGCCGATCAATGGGTAGAGTACCGAGGGACTCATTAAGTGGCATTTGTGGTGTCTGTAGCAGAGTTTTGAGCTGTATTTCAGGAAATGTGGTGACAGCCTTTAATGTCTAATTGACCTCTTCTCTTTGTTTCACTTTCCATATTTCCTTCTGATCTGTTCCCCTGTGGCAGCAAACAGCCCTGCTCAGTATTCTGAATTTCTGCTCGGAGCTGCAGCACCTCAGCCTGGGCAGCTGCGTCATGGTGAGTACTTGCAGTACGTGGGAGGGGTTGGGTGTGTGGGTACATGCACGTGTGCATGCTTGCTTTGGAACTAGACCTCGGTTTATGTTTCACAAAGACATGTTAAATTCTAGGTTGGTATAGTATACTCTTGAAAAGTCTGGGAGGAATGCAGCTTAGTCATGTACTTAACAGTTTTGTACTAGTTTGGTAGGCCTAAACAGCTTGTAGGCTTTCTCATAGTTCTTCAACCTCTTCCTAAATTTTGGGGCATTCTTTATATGCATAATCACTTTTTCTTTCCAAAACTAATAATCAGGACTTACTTATTTTTATACAGACTAAATCATCACTCCTAGCAGATTAAAGCTTGTTTCTGACCCTACAGTAGTAACCACAAGATAAATATTTTCAGCAAAAGCGGTTTGAGTCATGGAGTTCCTCAGCATGCACCTCAATTTAAAGAAAGAGTACAGGGATAGCAGTTCCTGCAGGGCACTCATCAGAGCTGTGGCACGTGCATGCCAGAGCTGTAGGTTGTGCGGTTCTGGCTGCTGCTGTCCCTGGTGGTAGACAAATAACTCATCGGGAAGACTTAGCTGACACTAATTGTAGTTCAGGAAGCAAGCAACGAAGTAAAATTGGCTCAGCCTTTCTTGCTTTGATTCATGGGCAGAAGAGAAACGCAGTGTGACTAAACTTTTCCAGCAGTCCTTGTCTTCCTGTGGTTTTAGTGGATTTCATTCATAGTAGGACCCTGTTTCAGTCCCTTTGACTTGTCCAAGGTCACTAATAAGACTTTCATAAGGAGATGCAGCAACTGATCAGCCTAGAATGGAAATAAGCACATTCTTCAGTCTGCATGTGCTTGTGGTTGCAGTGCCTGTGGTCATATGAACAGTTTAATCATCCTTTAAAGGAAAAACAACTGTGCAAAAAAAAAAAAGGGGGCTTTTCAAATAAAATAAACTTTTCACTGCACTTTCACTGATCCTTAGTTTTAAGTGTGTTTAAAAGTACCTATGACTGGGTGTTGATAGGAAGTTTAATTTTTGTCTTTTGTAAAAGTAGACCTCACTGTAGTCTAAAATGAATACTTTTCAGAGCTCTTTAGAAATGACAAATGCTTAAGACATCTGTAGGTGTGTTAGCAAGCAAATCTTGAAACACCTATGTGTGTCTGGAAAGATGGTATACATGACAAAGTGTTTGCTTTCCTTGCAGATTGAAGACTATGATCTCATAGCAAGCATGATGGGAGCAAAATGCAAAAAGCTTCGTAGTCTGGATTTGTGGAGATGTAAAAACATAACTGAAAGTGGAATAGCAGAATTGGCTTCAGGCTGCCAGCTTTTGGAAGAACTTGATCTTGGCTGGTGCCCTACGTTACAGAGCAGCACAGGCTGTTTCACGAACCTTGCACGTAAACTCCCGAACTTGCAAAAGCTCTTTCTTACGGCCAACAGGTCGGTGTGTGATACAGACATTGAGGAGCTTGCTGCTAATTGTACACGTTTACGGCAGCTGGATATATTGGGTAAGAAAATGTAGGAGTAATGGTATTTGTCTTACTGTGTCTCAAAAGCCTTGCACTTAAAAAGGAGTCATTAAGACAAAACTGTCTTCTAGACATATTTAAAAATATATATTTCTTAAAATTGTGGTTAAGCATATGAAAAAAATGGAGGGAAGTTTTACTCACCGCAGTGTGTTCCTGACTCAGAATCCAGTGGATTTATAGCAATCATGTAGTTTGACTTCTTAGAATGAATTACTTAAACTGAGATTTAAGTGCAAGATTTTTGCAAAACTTTGTTTCATGACCATTAGTTTTTTAACCAAAATCTTTCCGTTTTGACTATCGGAAGACCCAATTTCTTATCCTTCTTTCTGCTTTTGTTGTTTTATTTCTGTGATGTGCTACAAAGTATATTTATAGTACAAGTCTGTGATCAATAAACAGATTTCTGCTTTTGTGCAATGCAGATACACCAAGCAATATTTAATTTCTTTGTCACTTTTCCTAGGAAGTGAATTTGATTCATTAAAGAGGAAAAGGTAATTAACAGCAAAACTTAAAATGGACTTTCTATTAAGGAGGGAAGGAAGTGATGAGGACCAAAAAGCATAGCAAATCTTGAGTTTATAATGCTCTACAGCTTCTATTGTTAAAAATATTTTTAGAAATCAAAAGTAAATGTACTTAGTACTCTTGAGTAAGGACTTTGAGAAACGTAATTTGCATGATACTGTGCTTATTCTTTTTATGGTGGAATATGGGGTTTTCTTTTTAAAATAATGTAGGACAGCAGGGATATTTATGACATCAGTGTGGGAGAAATTTCTTCATGCTTTCACTGGCTTATTTTCACAGGGTTAGCTGGAAAAGGAAGGTTTAAATGAAAGGGAATAAAGTAGCTGCACTGTGTATTTTTAATATTTAATAATCTTAATGAAAGTATTACATTTAGGTTGAGAGAGATGCTGAAAAGAACTGAGAGCCCTCAACTCGAATAATGTTCCAAGCAAGTTTAAGGCTATCAGCATTTGTCAGTACAAAAAAGTTACCATATGTCTTCAGATTGTCACTCCTAGTATAGCTGGTACACTCTTCTGTCATGAAATATGGTTTTACTCATCTCTGACTGAGAAAGTTGCCTTCTGACCAATATGGGAGAGGAGAATGAACAGATAAAAACTTAACTCCACCTAGTACAAATTGTAGAGGCTTGATGTATATGTCCACAGGAGGTAGTGTATTTTGCATATCCTTACGGGAATCTCTTTTGTAGCTAGATTATCAAGGGCACATTTCCCTATTCAGAGATGAAAAATTTCCAGATGGCATGATGAATGAAGTCTTTCATAAACACGTACTCCTGTCAGTTCTCCTGATCACCCACTTCCATGCATTTCTATTACAATGGCATTATGTCTGCCCACAAAGTGGTCTGACCTTTTCACTACACCAGAGGCTGCTCAATGAATAGTTGGGATGTGTTAAGCCTACGAATAGTCTGCTACTTCTGTTGCTTCTCTGCTGGCAGTGAAGAGTTGTTGCTACACTTCTCTAGCATTTGAAGTCACGTTTGAATTCAGTTTGACATCTTATTGATGTTTTTGTGGAACATGGAAAAGGAGTTTGTTCTATTCCCTGGTGTGATGGGTTTACCCTTGGCTGGGAGCTAACCCTACAGAGCTGCTTGCTCACCACCCCCCATCCTGGGGATGAGGGAGAGAATTAAAGGGGAAAAAAAAGGACTTGTGGGTTGAGATAAGAACCATTTAATAACTGAACTACAATAATATTAATAATATATACAAATGAGTGATGCACAGTGATACTGCTCACCACCCGATGACCAAGGCTCAGCCCATTCCTGGCTAACAATCCCAGAGTAGGGAGAGTCCCGAAACCACACTCCCGGAGCAGAGATAAGAGCCTGAGCATCCCAGACTGAGAGCTGACCAAGGGAGGGAGACAACCCAGCAAGAGGGACCACCCCAAGAGAGCTGACCCAGAGGCAAAAGGGATCTGGAAAATAAAGGGATGAGCTTCCGGAGGGCCCACACCTATATACTGGGCATGACATGTGTGTGATAGAATAGACTGTTGGCCACTTTGGATCTCAATCCCAAACTTAAGATCAAATCCTGGGCTAGTAACTGGGTGTGTGCTCCCTCCCAGCTTCTCCTGCACCTGCAAACAGCAGAGAAGCTGAAATGTCCTTGAATGTCCAGGCAACAACTACAAACATCACTGTTATCAGCTTTCTTCTGAGCACAAATCCAAAACACAGCCTCTGAGTAGCTATTATGAAGAAAGTTAACTCTGTCTCAGCTGAACCCAGGACACCTGGGTGCTTACCAGTATTCCCGAGTCAAGTGGATTTGTAGTCAACCTTTCCCAGTGAGACTGCATGTTGAGTTCAGATAGGTGCTCTCTGGAGGATATCCAGCTGAATTATCTGCAATATGTTAGCAAAAACCTTAATATCCAACTTCCAGACCTTGCTTTCTTCCTTCAGAGGAATACTTAATAAGGGTGAAAAAAGGTTGTCTTGTGCTGTAAACAAGTCAGTACAAGGTGATACGATACATGTGAAGGAGATACCCAGCTTTTTTGGAAACAGCAAGGAAACTCTGTTCATTTCTTTGTCTGACTGTGGGAACCATTACAGTCTGTGGTTAAATGAAAGAGTTGTCAAGTAGAACCACATCGGGTCATCTGAAGGTAGAGTTGCCAGGTGTTCCCATGCGAGTGCAGAAGTCTCTGTTGTCTGAACTGAAGAGCTAGTCTCTTACAGAGCAGGAGTACCAAGAAAGTCATAAATCTCTGTATGTGCTTTAACTTTTGGCAGGTGATGTCGGGTCATCTTGTTACTGTAAGCTACATAAATGCTTAATATGTTTTTGTCCTCTTGAAGAAGTGTGACAACAGGTCTGAAGCTGTTAGAAGCCTGAGGTCAGTGCTCAGCTTTGCTAGAGTAACCTTGAACAGTGGGTCTTCTCTGTGATGTGAATGAATGAGAGGTGTTCTCATTATATCCTTTGTCATCTCCCAAGTACAGAAATGTCTGTCTTGTTCATGTATTGTGAAGGGTAGGAGTATTGCTGATAGGTTAGCAGTGCATGCTGTAAGGAAACTTCTTTTGCTTCAACAAAGCTGTGTAAAAGCCTGGGGTTTTTTGCTGTATACAGGCACTTACCTAAATAGGGATCAGAATGTCTTACCTTGCACTGTAGTCACCAGTGTTTACAATAATATGCTGGTTTCTCTTTGCAGTTGTTAGAACTTACGAACTTGTCAGGGAAAACTTCTTGTTTCAGTTACAGATTATTTATCACCACCGTAGATTCAGGACTGGAGCACTCTAAGCCTCTGAAAGAAATCTTGAACTGTGTGTCGTTCGCTTAAGTATTATAAAATGAATGTTGTATATACACCCTGGATGCTGTTTTCAGGTGGTAGGTCCTGTGGCTTGCTACCCATCTGTCCTTTACTTAGCCTCTCCATCATTGTTTGGCAGCTCCCGTGTTACAGAATCAGAGGACTCTGGAGAAGATGAAAATTGTGGGTTTTTAAGGGCTTCATGAACTTATTGGCCCCTGTAGAGCATTGTTGGATGAGTGGCTCTGTTTGTGGTGTGTGAAACATACTTCAGAAAGTAAATTTCTGCTCAAAAGAAAAAAAGTTAATCATAGGTTGAATCCGTATCTGCTGTATTATAATACAATTTGAAGAGAAAACATGACATAAGTGTGTCACTGAGCATGAGCGTATGCTTCTTGAAGTTTTGGTTCTGAGTTTTCTTTTACCCGTGACATACTGAGCTGCCTTCTTACAAGTATCACTTACTTCTGTGTCCACATCTTTTCCACAGACTGACATGGCAGGCTCCCACCCTGCAGCAGAATGATCCAGCCGTGATCATCTGACAGTTTTGTAGCGGTGCAGTGCATCATCCAATGCTATCAAAAGTTAAATGGACACCTCTAGACCTGTAGTTAAAAACTAGTCTTCAAACTGTGATCAGTGTTGAGCAATGTGATGAGTCAGATGACAACCTGAATTGGCAGTGCCAAAAGCTTTTCTTGTACATCATATCAGCTGCTTAGTTCTGTTGCTGTGGGGCTGCTGGCTGCTGTCAAGGATGAAGAATAAGTCATCTTAACCTTGCTCCCCAAAAGTCCAGACTGCCTCTGTCCTGCACAGAAAGAGTAATGAAAAGTAGACACCCTTGTTACAGTAAAATTCATGTGTTCCTATCTGCATACCAACACCTCCCACACCTTCCTGAGCAACGCAAAACCCAGCTTCCCCCTTGCCAGCTGTCAAAATTTTCAGTTTTATCTTGAGAGCATCAACACACAGTTAGTCAATTCAAACATGGAAATATGTAGCATGTTAACGTCTTGAATTTGAGCTGTGTGCAATAGGTTGAATAAAATGTAAAGAATAAAAGGCTAATCTGGCTGGTCTATGGGAAGGAAAAGAAAAGTAAGAATATTCTTGGGAATAGTTCTTTTTGGGACCTCTACTCTTAAATTTTATTTGGTGTGTAGTAGTATCCCTGGCCCTAGAAATTTGGGCTTTGGCAATTTTTGTAGCCATCATACACAGGTCTCCTGAACAGCTCTAGAATTTGAAGGCTTGAATATGTGGTAGATAGAAATGAAATAATTTACAGCTAATAAACATAATTGTTCTAGCAAAGAAATCATTACTCAGAAGTGCCTTTTACAAAGGTGGTACCAGATAATTTTTCCAGAGGATAAACTGAACAACAAAATCAAATAGCAAATTTTAATATACCTGTTATGTATTTATTTTAAGAAATGGCCGATTAGTCCGTGTGTGAAAAGTTGTAATAAATAACAAAAATCCAAAAGCCTTCAAACTCTAGAAAAATGCACTATATAGGTAACTAGCAGGATACATGGTCTTTCAAAAGCAAAGAAAAATGTGTTGTATTACACTTCTGAAATGCTTTTGAATGTGCTTTTAAGAAAGATACATCACTGTTTTACATTGCATAAATAAAAGCGAGACTGTGGATGATATTTGCTTAAGCCCATGGTATGATTAGCCAAACCCCAGCCAGATTGATGACCTTTTTGGCTTTTAGAAAAAATGTATTTCCTAACATAAAATTTTAAGTCTGAGGAGGAAAAAAGAAACAGGTGCAGAAAAATGTGCAATTTAAGATGGGCCTACTTAGTTACAAATCCATTAAAAATCTTAGTCTTAGATGAAATGGTAGGAGAACTGTCAAAGTTCAGGTAGGAAGGAATGAAGAACATCCTACACAATAAAATCTGTGGCAAGGCATCTACATCTAGTATTTTTGTAGAAACACACATTTGCATCTTGAACCGTAGAAGCTGTGACGTGTAAATGAGGTTGGTTTTAAATGAAGGTGCTGATGCAGTAGCAATTTTAAGGCTTGGTGGAAAAAAAGATGAGTAGCATAATGTGTTGTCCCTAGAGTTTCAGTTGGAAGGGTAGAGGAGATCTTGATGGCAAGACAGTGGTACTGTGGTAAAGTTCATAGCCAAGCGAAGTGGATAACTAAAGTGTATTACAGAATTTCTGTGTATGGCCATAGGGGCTGTTACATCAGGCACCAGACAAGTTGTGGTGACAGTGATCATACAAAGATAAGGCATTTAAAGATTGCGATAATAATGACAAGCTTTGATTGCATCCGTGTAGGTGAGGTAGAATTTGGGGACATGATAGCAGACTGTTTTTGTGTGGTGTTAAATGATGTTTCAAAGCAACTGATCTAAGAGCCTACCGTAGAAGAAGTGAAGACCACACTTAGATACCTCCTTGCTTATGCAGAAGAGTGCAGGAGACTACTGAAAACAGAGACATCTTTCTGGAAATGAATCCTGTTCAGAGAAGGAAAATAGGAAAATGAACTCTGGAAAGTGAAACAAAAGCACAGTAAGGCAGTAAGATATTAAGGAACCATTGGCTGAAAGTAAGTGCTAAAACTGTATTTCAGATGTGTTAGAAGAAGTTTACAGGAAAGTTACTGAGGTTGGTAGATACTCCAGGTGTGAAGGATCATTCAGATAGAAGAAGACCATTGCAGAAGAACTGTTGCCTGTCCATTAGTGTTCATGGCAAGGGGGATCAAGTAGGCTGCTACGTCAGAGCTGTTCTTTCCAGGAGATTAGCCCAGAAAGCTGCCTTAAATTGGAATGCCAATACAGAGAGCTTTTGAACAAATCAATACATTGAACAATAATAAATTGTTAGGACTAAATGGTATTTATGCAGCAGTTCTAAATCAGCTTAAATACAGGGCTGTGGAAGTCTTATTTCTGGTGTGTGATGTGTCACTTAAATCAGCTTCAGCACTAGAGGAATGAAGGGTTACAAACATGGCACATCATCTAAAGGGCACAGGTTAGAAGGTGCAAAACAGTAAGACTGGCTTTTGCTCCATGTAAACTGGTTGCAACCATAAGAAAGTCAGTCAGTCAGTGGACATGAAGGCCATCACAATATTTTGAAGGAGAGCTGCATCCCTGTGAGGATAGTATAGTTATGCCTTTCCATTTTTTTTTAATTCCTTGGAGTTCTTGGTGAAGGTGAGCACTGATCCAGTCCATAGAGGATTGGATTTTCAAAAGGTTTAGCCAAGGTTGTTCTGCTTGTGTAACTTACCTGTCTTCTCTTGGATAATGAGTGTTTCAAAGACAACAGAGGACAAGAACCTACCTCTTTTCACAATGAAATTGGGTCACTACTGTAGTCACCAAGGGTCTGTACTGATCTCCTTATATGTAATGCAGACAAAGGGGTGAATAATACTGTACCAGAGGGTAATGCACAGGTATTCAGGGTAGAAAAAACTTAAGCTGAAGAATTTCATAATGAAAAATTGCAGAATGATCTTATAATACTTAGGAAACAGATAATAAAGCAGGAGGAAAACTGTTCCATCAAGTGCAAAGTAACTGCAAAATAACATTAAGCCTATGAGGGGGGCCTTTATATTAGTTGCTGTTTTATAGGAAAGAGAGCCTGTGGAAAATTTTTTTTAAATGTCAGCTTATTGCTCAGCATCATTCTAGCAGGCAAAGAGAAGGTTAGTATTTCTTAGGAAAGAAATTGAGAAAACACCATATGACCTTATTATACAGTTACTGATTTTGTGCCTAGTGCACTGTATAGTTCTGGTCATCCAACTTCAAAAGCACTAAATTAGTGCAGAAACAGGATAACAGGGGACATCTGAAATGCAAAAGAGTCTGGAAATCAGACAGCCTTGAGGGAACAGAAGAGGTGTCCATAGGATTAGGAATAATGTGGAAATAGTGAACTGGGAATGATCTCTCACTGGTTCTTTATGATTCATTGCCCCTTAATGAATATGCAGTGGATTTAAGGCTGATTTTTTTTAACATTATATAGTTAAACTGTAGAAGTCATCTGAAGGAGCCATAAGTATGAAAAAGTTCGGAAAGTAGTAGCATTCACGAAAGGTAGCTTCAGAAATCCCTAAACTGGTAAATTTTGGCAGTTGAGAAGATCTACCAGTGAAAAGCCACTTTAAAAAGCTGCTCTTGCTTCTTTTTTTTTCCTTTGCTTTTGCTGACTCTTTTTTTGGGGGGGGAGGGAGAGGGAGTAGGGGTAGTATTGCCCCTGGCCATAGACAAGATCCTGTACTAGATATCTTTTTGGGGTGCAGTTCAGCTCAAGATGGAGCTGTGTAGGTTGAAGTGTCTACCAGTGGTCATATTGGATGTATGAACTTTTTTTAGAGCCAGGAGAGTTTGATGAGCAATTTAGCCCACTGTAAGCATCCAGACTTGGTTCACTTGCCCTGAGTAACCTGCCTGGCTTCCAGGTGTTACAGTAAGGCATGGATCTCCTCCTCTGGGTCCAGTGTCCTGTGTGCCAGCTCTGTGTGGGTGTTATAGATGGTATAAGGAACCCCAAGGGGCACTAGGCATTTCAGGCAACTGCATCATATCTCGGTGCCCAGTCGGATGAATCATGTGCTGAGCACCGTTGACTGCACTGACTGGATTTCCGTCAGCTATAATGGGTGTGTGTGGATGCATGCTTGTAAACATGTTTGTGTTGAAAACATTTGCTTCCTGACTCCGTCCTGTGCTTGAGCTGAGCCTGTGTGACACTGAGGAGTTCAGCTAGTGTGGTCATGTTTTTTAACAGGGGTAAACAGTGTGTTTTCTGTTACAGCTAGTGTATCTATAGATATGATTGGTAGTCTTTTGAACAACTGCCCCTGTGTGTGCATAATACCCATACTCACTCTAAAGTCCTAGAAGACTTGCTGATTTATTTGGGATTGGAGTAGCCCGTAACATCTCATGTGCTGTGCCAGTCATTGCAGGCAGCAGGAGAGTCATGAGAGCATGAATGTAGCATACTGTCTTGCTTGCTGGCAAAGCCCATCATCTGGTCACTGGGAGGTCTTGTAGCTGTGGGTACTTGGGGTCAGCTTCTGGAGTTAGAAATTCCCCTTGAAGTTGTAAAGTTGCCCACCAGTAGAAAGTGATGGAGTTACTTAAGCAGCTGGGTTAGGAAAGTACAACAGGCTCCTTAAAAGCAAAAATTCTGCACTGTCTCTGAGAAGCTTTTAATTTTAAATCTAATTGAAATAAATAAAAATTGTATTAGCATTTTTTTATGACACGGCATTAACAGCTTTAAAAAAAAAAGGCTATTCTCCGTAACCTTGAAATTTGTTTTATTTCTTTTTTGTTTTTGAACAGGGACGAGGATGGTAAGCCCTGCATCTTTAAGAAAATTGCTGGAGTCTTGTAAAGATCTTTCGTTACTCGATGTGTCCTTCTGTTCACAGATTGATAATAGAGTTGTCCTAGAACTGAATGCCAACTTTCCTAATGTGTTCATAAAAAAGAGTTTCACCCAGTGACTCACTGCATATGCTGTTGTGGAATTCACTTGACAGAGTTGTTTCCTGTGAATTTGTGCTGACTTTTTTAAAGAAGAATATAAATCCACTATGAAATAGTGGAAATATCTACAGAAGTGGGTAAAATACATTTAAATACAGTATGCATTTTTTAGAGTTGATATTATACCCAAGAGTTTTACTCTGTGTTAATTGGTGGCACTGCATGTTTTTAAATGGCAGCCATATGTGTGGCTTTAATGAGAAGAAAATGAATAAGGTCGTCTTAAACATCCCTTTATAGGGTGTTGCACACAATAAACTATGTTAATATCCAGGTGAAAGCAGAAGTTCAATATTTAGCAGTAAGAAAAAGATGGGTGCTTCCTTTTTATGTGTGTGTGTTTGTGTGTGTGTATATAAATGCCTACAGATGTATATACATACACAAATACTGTAGCGTTTTAGTTTGGCCTGCAGCATAAGATGTTGTGATCTGGCCTATAGTTAGTTGTTTGAAAACCTCTTTAAGTTTGTATAAGAAAGGACTGAAAAGACACTCTGTCGTCCTCATTTTTTTGGCAATGAATTCTATCTGATATGTTCTTCTCACTTCCTTCACCTGAAATAGACGTAGTGATGTTTTACAGTCCAGCCTAAGCGACACAACAGATAAATGCAAGAACCTTCCACCTCAACGTAGAGCAGAAACGAAGGAGAAAATTGCCAGCTGCTTCTTGGTATTGGTTATAAAATTTGAGCCAGGTACTTAGTGTCATAACTGATAATGTGTAGAAAACTCCAGAGCAATTTTCTTTTCAAATTTCTGTCATTGTCAAGACTTGATTTGTGAGACATCTGGTTATCATGCAAAGTACCGTAAAAAACAGAACTTAGGATAATGCATTAGCAACTGTCCCTTCCACTGGCATCAAATCTGCTGTCAAGTGTAAAAACAAGCATTTTGTTCAGTAAAACAGCAATGAAAATACAGTGAGTTCGAAACCAGGGCAACATGATTTGGTGATTTAATAATCACCAACCCTTAGTATTGGGTTTGTTCTGGTTTGGGGTTTGCTTTTTGTTTTTCCAAGCAGTGATTGCTCAAAGTAATGTTGCCCCCTCCCACTTTAATACTCTTTAGCCTCTGAAGAAGGAAAACTCTGTCAATGGACAAATTCTAGAGGTTTCTTCCTTTTGCACATCCTTGCATGAAGTATTTCTCTTTTCTTGAATACCACTGCTAGAGTACAGCTATGTACAGATTGAGTTTGGAATTTTACCTTTTTAGCCACTGTTGATGAATATGGACCATGAAATATAGCCTGTCATTTGATATTGGCCCCACTGTTCTTGTATTGATAGCACTTATATATGGAATAAGAAGGAAAATATTTTGTCTTGCACAAGTACATTATTGCACTGAAGATCACTGGAAGAGAGTACTTCAGTTTATGCAGTAAATAACCGACTGCTACTAGAGGACTGCAACAGATCATTAAAGATTTGATGATCTCAGTGACTCCTGAATGAATGCTTTGAACTCTGTGTGCTGGTGCCAATACTTTATAAACCATGTCATGAAACAGCTACAGTATATATACCTGATTTTGTAGAAGGACCTTTTTCTTCAGATTTTTAAATTTTACAGAATCTTTTGGGAATTCTAGATCCAAAGAAGGGCATGCACAGTTGGCTTTTTGATTTTTTTTTTTTTTTTTCCTCCACACAGATGGCACTGTGGGATTTCCAGCTAGATTATGCCATTCCATTTATTTATTTATTTTTTCAGAGAACTGGACATTGTCAGAGATCTTTAGATTGATTTACTTTTCTTTTTCTCCACACTGACAGATGTCAGCTTTGGTGTGATTCTTTGTGAGACCTCATTTCTTTCAATCAGGTTTGGGTTGATTTATTTTTCTAAGAACTTAATTCTTAACTTTTTTTTAACTACAAGTGATATTTTTCATTGTAATTGAGTATTAAACGTTATTATTCTAGTTACAGGAGAACACAGGTTCAGATAACGGGAGTTTACAAAGAACAGTATTTCAAAACGTGAAATTTCACTTCTCAGGGTGCATCTGTGTTTATCTCCTTTTTTTCTTAAGAGATTTTTGTTTTTCACTGTAAATAGAATGGGATGTGGATGAAGTGATAGCTATTGTGCCTTCAAACTGGTAAACTTGGTAAGTAATACAGTTTCACTTCTACAGCATCAGTGAATCAAATAAGTGTTTTTGTAATCGTATACATGTAAAGGATTACATTCTCTATTGCTTTTTAGGTAGTATAAAGGAGTTTTAAATGGATGTTTTGTTCATACTGAAGTATTTTTTTTCTTATGTTGTGCCTTCTGTTTGAAATTGTTTTTGTCAGGAATTCTCTGCCACTTGAAAGATAAATTGAAGTCTGCTTTTTATTTGGACTATTTTAAACTTATCTATTGGTAATACATAATTAATTTAAATAGCTGAGAAATAATAGGGAAAGACTTCCATCTGTAGTCGTAGACTTTAACCTTCAATCAGCAGGTAAGAAGCTCTTTTAGCTGTGGCTTTCTGCTTCCGAGAAGTCTTCCAGCAAAGAGAGGATAGCCCAAACTTCACATTTCTAATATTTCCAGGATAAAGAAAGCAACATGCTTTCAGACCTTCCTTATACATCACAAAGAAGCAAGAATAGATCAGTGTCTTTTTAGTTCTGTTATTTGATACTTATATGTGTATATCTAGTTATACATATGTATGAATAAATTATATATGTACACATGTTTTGTGTGTATAAATTTTTTGTATGTGTGTACATATGTATTATGTATAAATCTCACAGTTTTTTCATGTAGGAATTACTTTTGTGAAGTGACTGTAGTAGCAAAAGGTGTTCCATAGCAGTTCTGTTTTCAGCTATTGTTTTATTCTACCTGGAGACGAGTTCTCCGCTCGTACAGCAGGAGAAGCCTGGACAGGAGGTGTGCTGGATTTCCTGTGTTGCTTTGTTGCCAAAGTGCCTTTTGGTTTGTCTACACGTGAAAGGTGTTACAGGGTATGGTGGAGTGTGAATGCAGAGTTCACATGAAGCAATCATATAAAGGGAAATTTATTCTAGTTTCATTTAATCCAAAGTGAATGACGCCAGTTGCTCAGTTGGAGGAATTTTGTTATTCTGGAATTGGGTCGTCATCTCCAACACTAGACAATCCCTCAATTGTGTTATCTAAATTCTGTTTTTAAGGATATTCCTTTTTTAACTTGTCCTTTGATCATGTCTGTCTTTCTGAAGCATTGTAAAAGATGTGCTTTGGCAACAAATGTTAAAAAAAAATTGTAGACATGTCCAAAAAAGAGAGACTTTCTCTGAAGTGCTCCTGTTCTTAAACTAAAGAGGGGCTTCCATACTATCTGTATGTAATTGGTGTGGGATGGTGTGTAGGTAGATGTGTCGTTCTTTTGCTCATTTTAAAAAATAGTATGATAATTTTGCCATATAAAGCATCTTGAAGGCTTCAATTCAATAGTGTACTTACTTGTATTCATAACTTGAAGCTGTCTGGCTAGATGGCTCTATGGAAATGGACGGGGTTTCTCTTGTTCGTATTATGTGCATGGTTAAGTACATTAGTGAGTAGGATTTATATGGAAGACAGTTTTGCAAAGGAGTGTGGACCTTATAGTCCCCGTATACTTGGGGGTCCAAATTTCAGACAATAAAAAAAAAAAAAGGAAGACCTTGTATTTACTGCCTGATGCTTTCCTTGAGGCTCTCATGCTAGCTTTTCCGCATACGAGATGTCCAGTAATTGTGGTACACAACAAGTAGAATTCATCTCACTGAATGTTAGTTCTTGGAAAGTTAGACATCTAGTTTAAAGGAGGAATCCGGGCACCTCTAGAGAGCTATTAATCTCCTCCTATGATAGATATTTAAGGAAAGTAGAATGAATCGTGTTCTGGAGAGCCTCTCTGGAGACAGTGGAAGCTGTGATTTAGCTCAGGTTAGATATTTGGCTTTAGAATACTAAACTGAGATTAATTCCATCCAGTCTTCTAACAGCAAAAAGCAAGACTGGACCAACATCCGTCCTCAAGCCTCAAAACCCTCCAAAAAACATCCAGAAAGAAGCAAATTAAAGAGATGCTGACAACTTGAAAAGTCAGTGTTTTAAATAGCAGGACTTCAGCCCCCAAGTCCCTTGCCAGTGCTTGTGGTATGTTTTTGGTTTGGGTTGGGTTTGGTTTTTTAATGGAAATACAGCCCCTTTCCCTGTTCTTAAATCTCATGCACCTAACTGGCTATATATATAGTTCTGTAAATGCATGAAATTAATGTGAAAACATAATTAATGTAGAACAGCTATTTTGATGATCTTTCATGTTGTTATAATTAAGTTTATAACAGTTTAACTACTCTCCTGTCACCAGAAATGTTACCCACTGTGTATTAGCAAAAATTGTGTGTTTAGTCCTGGTTCTTACTGTGTGTACTTATTGCATCTTATGGGATATGTTTCCCATGTCACGTGTGCAGGACTACTAAATTTACAAAAAATAGATAAAATGTAGCATTTTATTATATGGAGTATGGGGGGTGACTTTATATATTGATTTACATGCTCATCATTACTCTTTTGCAATGATTCTGTAAGTTGTAGCTTTTGAAATGACTAGGCTAAAATTCCTGTTTTAATGCATCTCTACGTACTGTGTTAGACACGATCAACATTTTTCCCAAATGAAAATGTTCGTCCTTCACTGAGATGATAACTTCTGTGATTTTAGGATTCTGACTTGACAAAGGAATTCAAGAAAGGGCTATTTATTAAATATTACCAGGCGTGAGACAGGTCATGAGAAATGACATGAGAAAGGGCTGAGGCATGAGTCTTGTTTGTTACAGATCCTGATGATCTTCAAAGAATGGCCTCAGCAAGCGGTGGCTCTCTTAAAATTTGGTCTCAGTAATAGCAGACGCTGGTGGGATTTTCCTTTTTAGCTAATGGACTAAGTACTGTTATTTTAGTTTGAGTAGCTCTAGTTTGTCCCTGTCTTATTCGTCATTCTTAAATGAAAACAGCATAGTTAGGACAGACATCTTAAATTGGAGAGGATCCTTTGTGAGGAATGAAGTTTTTCTTTTGCATATTTTGTTTCCCTTTTCTGAAAACAAATAAAAACCCTCAACTATCTGAAAGCTCTGTCTTCTTCCTTGGATACTGAAGAAATACAGATGTCAAAGTTGAGAAACTAAACAAAGGGGGCTTATCCAGATTTATCTAGAAACTCATGAAAGGGTGGCCAGAGCTATTTATAGACATAAGGAAAGTAAGTGCATTGTTCTAGATCAGCTGTTTTCTTTCCCAGAAATCTAGCTTCCTGTATGATTTCACATGCTCATACTTCTAAGTCCAGATTTAGAATTTAAATGCTCTTAGTACTGACCTTTTATCTGTGTGCTTGTGCCGTAATTCATGATGTCTTTGTTTCATTTTTATGAACTGCATTATTTTTTCTTCACCTACCACTGCCCAGCTGCATTTTTTGTTAAACTCTGAAATGATGTTGCACATGCACACACAGACATATGTAAGACAATTGCTTAGGATTTTTCCAATTGGTCCTTTTTTGAGGACAATAAGGTGAAAATGGTAAAGAGAAGGCTCTGGAGAAGAGAAGCCTCAAAGAGAATCTTACCAATGTATAGGAATACCTGGTGGAGGGGGGAATGACGAAGAGGGAGGCAGATTCTTCTCAGTAATGCCCACGGACAGGACAAGAGGCAGTGGGCACAAGCTGAAACATGGGAGACTCCATCTGAACACAAGACGACACATTTTGTGGTAAGGGTGACCAGGCCCTGGGACAGGTCACCCGGAGAGGTTGTGGAGTCACCATGTGGAGAGATACTCAAAAGCCATCTGGACATAGTCCTGGGCAACCAGCTCTAGGTGACCCTGATTGAGCAATGGGAGGCTGGACTAAATAACCTCCATGGGTCCTTTCCAACCTCAACCATGCTGTGGTTCTGTGGTCTGAAACTTGCCCTTTGGTTCTGTTTGCTTTGGTGTCCTGATTGCTGAAGATGGTAGGGAGGGGAAAAGTAAATAATACTATCTTAAGAAACCTGTGATGTTGAGAATAGTCATGAGAATCTTGTTCATTTGCTTCTTTTTTATTTTAAGAGAAGTAATATTTTTCTTGGTTTAGGTTAGTAGGAAAATCTAAATATAACTTATTTAAATGTTGGTAATGTTTTCGACATACAGTTCTGTAATGTACAAAGCACACAATTAGTTTACAGAAGTATTGTCACTCTGAAGTCTGATAGTTAGACCAAGTACTAAGATAAATATCCCTGTCCCTGGGTATTGACAATAGTTTCTGTTTAGAAACAGCGTCGTCTATAATACATTAGAAGCAGTTTGGTTTGCATATTTTTAGTATTTGTTTACATAGATCTTACAATAAATTGGGATTACTGTGGCTTTGGTGCCAGTTGTTTCTGCTTACTTTGTTGGAGTATAGCGGTTAGCTGTTCATAGTGTCAAAATATGAAAATTTGAATTCAGGTGAAAAAGGACAAAGTTTATGAAATACTGAACTGTCCAAGCATTTTAGGGAGATACTGTGTATAATGATGAATCCCCATCTTTTGTGTATTAATTTACTGTTATACCATTGTCAGGAGCTGTTGGGTAGTACAGTCCTCATCATCAGGAGATGGATTCTTTCTATCAGACCTTGGTCTCTAGATTTATTTCCTTCAGAGCAGTGCCACAGATTTCTGCACATATACACCGTTCTGAAACTAGTAGAGGCAAATTAAAAGTATCTGTTTTCCTTGTGATTTGGAAACTAATGGCAAGGGTATTCTTGGAGTGATTTTGGAATAGTCACTGAAGGTGACTTAAAATAACCAGGAATAGGTGTGTTTGCAGGGAGGCCGTGTACTTTCTGATGTAACTTGCACATACAGACAAGTTGCCAATTGTCCCTTGAGCCATCTTAGTGTAACCAATGTGATGGTCTCATTCTAGTTCTTCCTAGTGAGCATGCAGCTGCTATGGCTCTTCAGCATCTTATGACATTTTGCATTCATCTCCTTACCAGGCAGACAGTGGAGCTGGTGTGTGTTGAGACTGGCCTGATCTCTGCAAATGAGGTGTGTGAATTGCCTGGGAAAATTTATTGCTCATGTTTATTCCTACATGTGGATGAGAAGGAATGGTACCTCCAGGCCTCCAGATTTAAAGACCTGAACCCAGAACCTGTATTCATTTAAAAATAACAGGTGTCTCACTGCCTCCCCCCTTCTCCTCCCCTTCCCTGCAATCCCCCAGTAATGAGCAACAAAATACTTGCCCTGTATTTCATAGATTAGTTGGAGATGGAAGGGACCTTAAAGATCATCTAGTTGCAACCTCCCTGCAGTGGGCAGGGGACCCACACCTCCAAGGGAGACTGATTTAATAGCATGCTGCGTTTTCTGCTGTAGCAATAGGAGTTTGAGTAATGTTACAATGGACCCCTATAACGTTAACCTTTTAAAGGGAGTGAGTTACATAAAATGTGGGAGAGCAGCAATAGAGGGAACAGTTCTGGACAGTATCTGTAAATAGCTCTGCTCTGCATTCTATGCCAGTAAGCACCAGAAGCAGGATATGCCTTTTTTTAATAACAAGTTGAGAAGGACAAAAAGGATAGTTGCCTCTAAGCACATTTTCTATAGCTGGAGGATATTTGTATAATCTGATTTTAAATATCTGGGCTAGATGCTAAAGTTAGGAAACTCGGGTCCCTTCACTCTTGGTAGATAGATACTTCCACAGGGTAATTCAGAGCAGATCAATCTTTAAGGTCTTGAATTGACTTCTGGAGAAGCTGAGGCTCATGTAGACCACATAGAACTTCCATTGGAAACTGGCTTCCTGACCTATGCGTGCTACCCAAGCATGTGTGGATTCAGAGTAGGAGGCTGCTTACCCCTTGGTGCTCCCTGTTAGCCCCCAGCTTCTCTTGCTTCCACCAAAGGCCAACACTTCCTTTGCTTTGTTGGTTGAACTGTATCTGATTGCTCCCTACAAAAAATCTTGGCTAAAACTAGGAAACCTTTTGGTTTTTCGTAGTTGAGTGTTTAACGCTTTGAGGTTTTTTTACCCTCCCAAGTCGGGTATTAAAGCCAGCAGAAGGAAGAAGGCATTTAACTTCACTGAAAGCATAACAAGCGGCAGGTGGGTCCACATTGGTTGTGCAAATGTTTTAATTCAAATTAACATAAACAAGGATAGCCACTCTTGATTGTCTTCCAAGGCTCCTTAATATTTAGATGGTTCATCTCAGTACTGGGTCACAAAGATGTCCAAACCGGGGTTGTCTATTTTCACTTACAATGGTGGTTCAAGCCTGAAAGTATAAAATGGTACTGTGAACGTGCGAGAACATGCAAGTCCTGACTGGCTTCAATAAACTTCCTAAGGCTCTTTGAGAAACAGACGTTGGAAGGTTTGCTTTAGAAAGGCTAATAGCATATAAAGCATGGTGAATGCGGTGGTTAGCAAAACCAAAAGTGGGAGGTGGCGGAAGCAGTTCATGGATGTGTTTTTCCAGACTGTTCCCTGATGTGAAGTTACGTGGGCCCACAAAGCTAGCACACATTACTTTGCACCGTTGCAGTCCTGTTGTGAATATTCCAAGGGCTGTGTCTGTGTGTGCAGTCTTAGATCCCAAATCTTTCTCTGTGCCATCATTCAATAAGTCGTACATATTCAACATTAACCCCATTTTTCATTTTGTGTTTACCTTAGCATCTTCTGTATATGTTTTTGATATTCCCATCTGAGCCTTGTGCATTTTTTTTAATACTTATGAGAGTACTTGATTACATTTCAAAATTACGGTTTATTTTCCCCTCTCAGTATTCTGCTTGACCAATAGTAAACAGGAGGTACAGTATTAGTCTATTACTTCTTTTCAGATTTGACTACTGCATCTTCTGTCTCTGTGTAAACCCAAAGGTCTCTGTGCATGTGCAGTCACAGCTCGGACGCAGATACCTGGCTCCTCCTTGTTTGAATACCTTTGCCTCCTGCCACTGAATGTTTTTGTGGTATAAGGTAAGGGTTTATTTGAACATACACAAAACAGAAATGTTGGCCCTATAGTTATAAATTATGGAATTTATTATGGAGAAATCATCTAATGCCTTATCACTAACTCAGACAGCTTCTTTTTATCTTAAAAAGGTAATTACATATTTACAAACCAATTATTTCTATTTAGTAAATTAAGCCTGTTTTATCCTGGCATGTTGGACCATTGAAATGTCATAATACTGTGTTGTACAGTTTTATTCTGTTACTGCCAGTATAAAAAAGTTGAAATTAATGTCCTCAGAGTTGTCAGTGACTGCTAATTCAGAGATGACAGAAATGTGTTAAAATATATTCAACCTATAATATTTATCTTGCTTTGCACTTAATTTGTTTCCCTTTGTGTTGCAAAATACCAAGTGTACATAACATAATGAATAAATAAAAATAAATTATTTGTCTACATTCATTGACCTTTTGTGCATTCATTTAAAAAAAAGTGAAATAAACCACAAAATATGATGCATTCAGAGGAACAGTTTTATCACTGTTCATTTTGAAATAAGCTACCTTGGGTGTTTATTGATACAAATTTGTGAGCTAACTTTTTTTTTTCAGAAGAAGTGTATTATTGTTTAATATTTAGCTTACTGTAGCCCTGTGAAAGCACATGGAACTAGGTGCATTACACAAAATAGATGCTTTGCTGCCTGAAATGGTTTGTGATTTAAGTACAAAGCAAGAGACAACAGATGTATGTAGGCAGATGGGATATAAAGCAGAATATGGAGATTACAATGTACCAAGAGAGACCTCCAAGAAAAAAATAATTGTTGAATTTCTTTTTAGAATAATTTCCTACTCTAGCACAAATTATGTTACCATAATATATTTCTTAGTACCTTTAATTATAGGTAGTGATATAGTTGTGTTTAAATGTTGTGGAACTTAAGTGATGAACTGTAAATTTAGCAAGATGTTGCAGAGTTCTGCAGCTTTGAAAATGGGAACCAGAAGGGGACAGGTGATCAGTTGGACTCAACTTGTCCAGAACAACCCAAGCCTTGAACTGGAAATGAGTAACTGCTTTGCTAGACTTTGTCTTCTTTTTTTTGTGAATTATCTGAAAGTTTGCTTATTGGTTCAGAAATAGGTGTTGGTCTGATCAGTGCCCATTTCCTTTTAGACAAAGTTTATTAAGTGTTAGATTTGCCTGATGCTGTTAATTGTTCACGACTGCTGTTGCTGAAGCAAATACAAAGCTTTGAGTTGGGTTTTTTTAATCTTTGAGGAAACTTTTTATTAAGACTTTTAATCTCCAGCACCTACTGAAGTGTTCAGCTTTTGTATCACAGCTTTGCCTCAGGCCAGTATCATTCCAAATGTGCTAAAACTGTCTTCCAGCACCAACCTACAGCTGCTGGTGCTTCCGATTATTGAGACGCATAAGGACGAGACTAGACCTGGCTTCTGTGCATCTTGGACGGAAGGCAGCTGACTTTTGACACATGCTAAGCATGCGTCAGGCATCGTTTCTGACTGCCCTGTTTCTGATAGAAACCTGTTCCACAGGGCTGCTTGCTTTCACAATATTGAAAATTCACACTTAAAACTGAAAAGTTGTCAGATATCTCTGTTCCTCTGTGGCAGTTCTGATCATGCAAACGGGTTAAAAAATACACAGATAAAGCTGGATTTCAGAATATTTCAGGATTTCCAGTCTTCAATGCATGAGAGCCTGCGATACACTTCATCACATTGTTATTTGTGAGGAGTGCATTTGTATTTGGGGAGGTGAAAGCAGTTACATGTGCTCTGTACTCAAGTACTTTCACATGTTACATGTCCAGAGGGAGGGAGGAAAGTTTAGTGTTCTGTGAAAACATTTTAAAAATGTGAACTTGTCTGTGTTACTTTAAGATGCAGTTGGCAATCTTCATTGAATTTAGACAGAACACTGTGTAGATCTGATACTGTGCATGCTGCAATTGTTTATTGACTGGTAAAATCAAATGTCATCATATACAATGCAGGCATTTATTATTACAAACAGATTTTGGCATAATGTTTTCCCTCACAGTTTTGAAGAGCTAGAAAAGAAAATACTGTGATGCAGTGACCAGGCAGTTTTGAACTACCAAACATCTTTAGGAGTTAAGTGCAGCAGCATTTTTGTAATAAGGTCACGTCCATCTCTCTGGATGCAAATGCACAAAGAATTTAAGTTCCAACTTCAGGCCAATAGGTCTCCAAGTACTTTTAGAGCCCAGTGATAAGAGTCCACATAGTTCCTTTGTAAAAAGGATAAATTATGTTTAAAATTAGCCTTGTTAACTGGAAAAAATAGTCCGTATTTAAAAACTATACTGATGTCACAGAAAGACATAATTGGCAATTCCACTGAGGTTATTTTTTCTAGTGCTTGTATCCAATAGTAAAGGTGACAATTTGGGCAGCTGTTTAGCACAAGAGGCCTCTCATAGAAGGATCAAGAGCACCTTCTGTAAATTAGTCATTTTAATAGTTGCTGAAAGGTCTCAAAAGCAGCTCAGAGCTAATGAGAACTGGAATCAGAGTTAAAATAGAAACTTGCATCATACGTAAGAAAATGCGATTGGTGCAAGCAATCCTCGTTCTTGCTTCAAGATCCTGCTGAAGCTGCTTGGGTCTGTGACTGCTGTTGCTTTCCAACACCTGTTCCTGGGATGCTGCTGCTGGGAGCAGCTGTTCCTTGCAGCGACTACAGCAAAACGTCAGAGGGCTGAACTGCTTATTTGGGTGCTGGGAAGATGTGTAAAGGGAGCATGCTTTGGGATGAACTTTAGAGACCTCACTATGCAGTGTCTCTGTTTAGAGAAATCTGCACTGCATTTTTGCAGGCACTTCTTAGTAACTGCAAAGGTTTTGTGTGCAAATTATCTTACCCATTGGGGTCCGGAGAACTGGAGAGTTCACTGAAGGTTATGACATGCTATTTTCAGCATTTTTATATTTATTTATTTCCATACAACACATTGATTGGTAGACTTGATAGGATGCTTCGCAATAACTTTCATTCCTCCAGTGGATATATTTTCTTTAAGGTGTGCAATCACTACTTATTGTGGAGTACAAGATACTTATCTTTTTTTTAAGTGATTGGGGAAGGGAAAAAAAATGGTGGGTAGGTACAGAGCCTTCAGATGGACACCCTGGACTGTGGTGTTGTCAGTGCTGTGCCTGCCGGTTGACCTGGGGATGAATTACTACACTTGTAATTCACTTCTGTGTGTGATCAGGTAATACTTACTGTCCTGTACTAATGAGATTCATGGAGAACTTAAATATTATGCAAGAGTAAATAGTTATCTTCGAATTGGCTAAAAGGAAAGATTTGTAAGAGAAAAATACAGTTGGTACCAATCAAACCTGGAGTTCTACAATAACTTTTAAAAAATATTTATACTTTTAAATAATTCAGTATTTTCAGAGAATGACAGCAGCTTTCAAGTTAAAGTATTGATCCATGGGTGTTCTGCTGCTCTCCAAGAGACACAGAGGCTTTCGCACCTGTGCCTCCACTGCCCAAAGTGGCAGATCTTCAGAAAGGGTTATACTTTCAATGTACCACAATTTATAATCTAAAAATATTTAATTCAATTTATTAATAAAACCAGATTTTTTTTTCCTTAAACACCATAAGAGACTCAGTGAAAATGTACGCTCTCCTCTTTGCCAGAAAGTGTACTACCTTGCTCCCTAGCTTTTTTTTTTTTCCAATCTCAGAACAACAGAGTCTCCTGATAAAAACACTGTTTTTCCCAGAAGTCTCCTACAGACAATGAAGAGTGAGGGAACTCTAGTTTCTTCTTGGGTCTTTCCATCTGCTGGAGGGTTAGTGCCTGTCATGGCCCCGCTCACACAGAGCACCAGCATCTGTCTGGGGAAGGCAGAGAAGTTGTTACCTCCTGTCAAGAAATAGCAGTGCTGTATTTTGTCTCGAGACTAAGAGAAAGGAGAACAAGTTCCACATTCACTCGGGATGCTCTTCTGTATTGGGTAATGGGATGGGATTGTGGCATTTTGATGAGGCTGTTATTCGCATTTTACAGCACTCACCACTGTCAGAGCCACTGCCTCTAAGGACTCCTGCAACTCTACAGCGAGTCCTTCTTAGCCCGGACTCTCCAGCACTGCTGGATTTGATCTTAAATAGAAAGTGTTTGGGACATCTAATGACAGGGCTTCCCACTGCCTGTAACAGCCTGTGGCCGCGTGTTCAGGCTGTGTGTTTAGGTGCTGAACATCTACTGCAACTAACCCTGTTTGACCTGGTGTTAGGTCTGGGTCTGGTGGTAGAGCAGCACTGGGATGTGGGAAGCCTTGGATTCTGGCCAAGGGGAGCAGAAGGTGCAGCTGAGGCTTAGCCACCGGGTGACAGGGGGACACCCTGGTTGAGTCCCCTTCTGCCCTTTCGCTGGAGGTGAGGCAGGAGTGCAAGAGTCATGGTGCTGGGCCAGATGAGGAAGAGGGAGATTGATTTCAGCCTTATAGGTAGGGCCCATGGGCAGGAGAGAAGTGAAATCTCACCTGCCCTTGTGGATAGCTCAGGCAGTGGAGAGGTGGCAGCACCGCAGCCAAAAGGACTGGCTGCACCTCCGCAGGTCCTCTGAAACACCTCCCGCCCTTAGCTGGCTGCAGAAGGCGTGTAGGTAGGCTGGGTTGTCTGGCCTTTTTATTGCCCAATTTGAAGGGCCAGACATGCATGATTTTAAAAAGGAACTGCTTATGCTAAGGGCCCAGATTCTACCCAAAATTAAAACTGTCTGGTTTGGGATATGGTTTATACACTGAATTCAGCAAATTTAGTATGCAAAAGGTCAATGATATCCACTTCCTCAAACCCATTAACAAATAAATCCATCCTTATTTATCTTCTGGTTTACAAATGGTCCCTAAAGTAAAGCTTTTTCATTTAGAGGCTGAACCTTTGTGGTGGCTTTCTGCCTACTGCAAAGATTGCTCTCTCTGCGGCTAGGACTGACACAGCCTTCGTCTCTAGTGGAAGGTGTAGCCACTGCTAACATTTCCAGTTCTGGCCATACACACAGCATCTAATTTTTCTTATCTGAACAGAGTTCCAATTGACATTCAGCTGGAAAACAGGTTATTTTCACCAATGTCTACTTCGTGCTACAGTATGGTCTGTCTGTAGTTTGATTAGCTCTATGCAGAACACTCATTTCTTTCTAAAACTTAATCTTTCTTGTGTTTGTTTTGTTTTGTTTCAGCTCAATTTGCTTGTTGAGTTAGCAAGAGACTCTGAGATCGTGATATGTCATTCATCTGTTTTCAGTGCACTAAAGTCTGCTGTAGCAGAATGTCTGAATGGCTCAGGTTCTTGATATTCTCAATATTTTAACATTTTCAGCACCTACTTACGCAGCGTGGCAAGTGGTAGTTACGAAACCGGTAGCACTGAAATAAACACAAGATGTAAACATGTATGTCCTTAGCAGCCAGGGCTGCTGCTGGGGTCTGGGCCCCATAAAGAGCCGAACCCCTGACAGCTGTCAGGCGGCTCAGGGAGCATGTCATGTTGTGCTGGGAGGCTGTCGTGGTGTTGGGTGAAAAGAGAGAGCACCCAGCCAGCAGCTAACAGCCCTGCAGGAGGCCAGGGCTGTCTCTGGTTCTCTATACCTGGGAAATGGGGGTTTCACCCAAATGGGAAGAGTTTTCAGGGGGGGGTTTTGGTGAGGCCTTTGGTGGTGGTCTGGCATCGGGGATGATTCACCTTCATCAAGAAGAGAAGCCATTTGGCGAAATGGTGGGATTCGAGACCCTCCACAGGGAGCTGGGGTGGGAAGGTGCTGGCAGAGCTGAGGGGAGGCTGGGGGGGCAGAGGAGGGGTTTGCAGCCGTCTGGGCCGCTGTGCCTGGCTCCCCGAAGGGACAGAGCGTGGGGGGATGCGCAGCAGGGCGGGAGTGGCTCCCACGGACTGCGGGGAACCCGGGGCTGGGCTTAGACCTCGCAGCAAACTCGAGGGCAGCAGCAGCAGGAATGACGCCGCGCCCATGCTGCACGGTAGGAACAGCCGAGCCCCACAGACGTCCCCCTCCACGGATGGCGGGGCAGAGAGAGGCTCCGCGGGCGCGGGCACCACGCGGGGCCGCTTCCGCGCTGCAGAGGGGAGGTGGCATGGATTTGCGCGGCCATCCGACATGCCGTTGAGGAGCTGGCAGGACACCTCCCCAGCCCCACACCTGCAGGGGGAAGGCGAATCGCATCCACTCTACCAGCCTTCAGGGGCTTGCAAATGAACGGGGGAGGTGCTGTTTGCTCTTTTTTTTTTTTTTTTT
>WKFP01015464.1:1723313-1738273 GCA_011057875.1 Pterocles orientalis
AAAAAAAAAAAAAAAGAAGTTGCGGCCCGGACAGGAAGGAAGGAGACCCTGGAACTGGATCCGGATTTCCTAAGAATGAGCAGCGCCCGGGCTAGCCGCCGCGAAAAGAGTTGTCTGCCCCTTTCTGAGCTGGGAGCCATAGCTTTGTCTCGAGAATAAACTGCTCACGGGGGTAGGTGCGCGTCGCAGGCTCCCGCTATCTTCATCAAAATAATACAATAGGGCGGATCGAGGAATTTATTACTACTAACAAGAAACAGCTTTCTTCTGCGAGTTGTTTATAAATCATCGTCTTTAACATGAGCGCTGGAAAGGCTCCTTGCCTGGAAATATTCCTCTGCGTGGGGGTGTGGAAGAGCGGGGGGATGGGCTTCTGCACATAAACATATACACAGCAGCAGCATAAACAGGATATCCAGTGCCCTGAGACAAGGGGCGCAGCAGGAGTTAGCTCGTTTCGTTAATTCAGCGGAGTATCAAGAGCTTCTTCTGACGGGGGGTGGGGAGGGAGGGAGGGAGGAGGAGAAGGGCGACAAACTTTGTCCATGAAGGAGTGGAGATTCTTCCTAAGGGTTTCTTTTCCCCCCTCTCTTCGACGTGCAGGCGAAGGGAAGAACAATACTGCCTGTTCTGCGAGTGTCGCGGGGAGGGAAGTCAGTGCCTCTGAAGTGAAGCTCTGCCTTTTGTTTCCCGTGTGGAAACAACTGGGCACACGGGAATTTTATAATCTGATGCTCATTTTCTCGTCTCTCTCCTCCCAATTAGGTGTAGACCAGTGAGTTGAAACAAAACAACCCGGCAAGTCCGCAGCAGGCTTCCGCCAAAGCATCGCGGGGACCGTCCTGGGAGAGCCGCCCTGCTCCCCGCTCCCGGGCCCGCCCTCCCGCCCCACTCCGGGGGCCACTGAGGCTCTCCTGGGGGCGGCTTTCCCGCCAGCCCTCCTCCAGGTCCGCTACCAAAATTTCGTGCGTGGCCACGCCACGCGTCATTACCGGGGCTAGATTTTTCACGCGGGTGCCTCCAGAGTGTGGTGCTCGGCCAGCACGGACTTAGCCCGGTGACCGTCGGAGGGAAGTCCCTTGTGGCCCGGCCCCACGGCGTGTGCGCGCCCCACGGACAGCCGATCTCCGTGGGGTGCCGGCAGCGCTTCACTCCCTGCAGCTCGCCACGACGAGAAGACAGGATGCGGGGGTCAGCGAGCTCCAGGCATCGCTTTTTTTTGGAGGAAAAACCCTCCAGCCCTGGCCCAGTCGTGCATGGTTCTCCTTCACGCCCCCGGCCCTCCGTCCTGCCCGGCCGCCTGGCAGGTGATGCCCACGGTCACCGTCCTGCGTGCCTCTCACCCCTGCACACCCAGCGGCACGTCTCAAAGGCTAACGGTCACACAGTTACCGAAGTAGCACCACGGCATTAGGAGGCGGACAAAAACCTCAACCCCGCAGCAAAGCCCCTCGCCGCCCCTCCTTGCCCCCTCCCCGGCTGAGCGCACGCCTATGGAGCCGCAGCTGGGAGCAGGCGAAGAGCGCGGCCGCTGCATTCACAGCAGACTCCACCTCCTCGTCCTCCCCATCATTGTTAGCCCTGTCATTAATACCGCTCCTTAAGCAGCATCCTTCGCTCCCGTCTCCCCCCGTGGAGGGGAGCGCCGGGGGAGCGGAGAGCGACCGACCGCCCGCCGCGCTCCGCTCCCCGCCGCTCCCCGCCGCTGCCCACCGCGGGCTCCGGCTCCGGCCGCCGCTCGGGGACCCGCTGAGGTCCGAGGCGCTCGGGATGTGAAAGAGACAGTCATGTGCCCCCTTTCTGGCGGAGCTGACCCCGCGGGATTAGAGGTCTCACCAGCCTTTCTTTCCTTTTCTCTGCTCGTATAAAAGCAGGTTGAAGGTGATGCGGTGTCTTGGGTAGACACTGCAGTGTTTTGATTCAGCTCAGCCCTTTTCACTGTTCAAAGCAGCTGTTCAAATACTGGGGCTGCTTACTTTGACGTGAAGAAGATTTTCAAACAACCCCAAAAGCTTTGAACTGACAGGCCTCCTTGATATCTCCTTCATTGCAGTGCAGCTACTCGAGAATATTCGCTATAAAATAGCGTAGAGCGCCGCTTAACTGGAGCTCTCTCCTGGCTGGGAGGTGAGGTGCTGCATACACATCAGGTACATGCAGAGGGACGCTGGCGGGCTCCGGAAGCCCTTCGGCCGCCCCACACCCGGCCACCCCCTCGCCCGGAGGTCCCCTGGCCACCACCCGCCTCGGGATGCTGCGGCGGGCTCTGGTTTGCGAGATGTTGGGCTTCTTTGGCGTTTCAACTCTGTACATGCCGGAGACAAAGCTGCGTTTCCAGTAGCAAAACACCAGCACGGCTCGTTCCTAGTGAGCCTCGGCTCCCAACCACCACTCATCAGCCTCCCCGGCTCGGGGGGCTGGGGGACCCGGCTGCAGACACACACTTTTGCCTGCATTTGGGTGTGTGCATTTGTAGGGTGGATAATAACATATTGTATACGCCTTTCTGTTTAGAGGTGAAAAGCTTATTTTAAACTCTGGTCTCAAAAGCCTTGAGATAGACTCACGGAGCTAAAAGGAAATTAAAAAAAAAAGGGGGGGGGTGGTGTAGGGAAATCCCCGCGCCTCCTTTCTGCGTCTCTATTATCTTCCCATTAGATGTTGTTTTAGGAGGAAATGCTCCAAGAGTGCAAAGACGCGGCGAGTTGCTCAGAGAATTGCTGGGTGCAATAAACGTGAGGCTCCTGGTGCTCCCTTTAAAGGCCAGCTTGGAAGATTTGTGCTTATTGCTGGGGCGCATTTAATGCACCTTTTGTGAGATGGGATTGTTTTGATCTCTGCTTCCTTTTTAACCTTTCTCTACGAGGTATTCAAGCCTGCACTTTCGTGTGGCTCTTTCCAGTGTTACTCCAAGGAGCCTGATTCGGTGGAGAGACCCAAGACTTGAATGAAACTTCAACTTTAAGGGCCTGCGGAGAGACAAAACTGAGGCCGGGGCTTCACAAGTGATTGCTTTAAAAAAATCCAATCTACACAAAGAAGGCAGCTGGCTGCTTTAATGAAAACTGCTTAAAGCTGCAAGAACCGCAGCCTCAGGGATGTATTTATAAGATGACTCAAAAGCTACACTTTCAAGTTGCTTCTCCTCGGGGTAGATATAACAAACACATTTAACTAAGAAATCTAAACAAAAAGGACAGAAATTGATAACTTTGATTGCACAAGCTCACGTTACCCATTGAAATTAAAATCCGCCGTCTAAATAGATTTCTCCACCTATCTCCAGAGGAAAGAAAATCTCTCTCCCTGCATATATAGATATGTACACACAAACGTGTAATATCATATACATTTTTGCCCTGCTAGAATACTGATTATCCCAGAAGACAGAAAGGTGTAGAATTAAAGGAAAAAAACAACTTCCTGTAAAGTTTGTATTAATGTTAATTTCCAACATTTCCCGCAACTCTATTCTTTCGGCCACTTCGTTCATCTGAGACTGCTATTTTATCTGCATCACTGTTTAAACTAGTAGGATATAATGTTCTAAGTTCAGTATTTGAAATTAAATTATTTGAATTCACGGATATTAATCTTTTCCCTTCATCCTCCAGTTCTGAATCTTGTCATTAAAAATGATCCACCCTTTGTAGTCCGCAAGTGAATATTTTATAGACAGATACCGCTATGAAGACTTCTAACACAACGTCAACCAGTCAGACTTAGCTGTTGCAGGGATTACTTTGAGTAATTTATCAAAGGCAGGCTGCTAAATTTTGAGTGGTGAATATGAGGCCTTGGGGGGAAGAAGAAGCAGAAGCAACGGAAGAAAAAAGACAAATTCCATCAGTCTACGAGATAAATTCTGGTTGGAGTTAGTACAGCTTGTTTATTGAATTCTCGGAGACAGACCCAGATGCGATTGGTGCTACGGAGTTTGCAGTTTAGTGTTCAAAAGCCTGGCTGGGGGTGACCGCCCCGCGCCGGCGCTGGCAGGGCGTTTCTTCGGGCGTGAAAAGCAGGTGAATGGGCAGGAGAGGGGCGGCGAGCCAGCCTCTCCCGCACGGGAGAGAGGTTTCAGCCGGGACTTTCCAAAGCCTGCACTGTCCGGAGAATTGTGGAGGACGAAACACAGAAACAGATTAAAAAAAAAAAAAGAAAAAAAGAGAAAAAAAAAAAGAAAAAAGGAAAAGAAAAAAGAAATAAAGGGTGAAAAAAAAAATGAGAGAGGGAAAAGTGCCCAGCATTCTCTGACAAATCTAACGGTTGTTTTTTTTTTTATTTGTTTCGTTCGGCGATCACGTCTGATGGAAACAAACAGATTCCCCGGGAAGAGTTCAGATAAATCGTGTCACTGCCTCACCGGGGGACATGATCCTCGCTCCCCACTTACAGCTTTCGGGACACTTTTGGGCACAACTCCTCTCCCCAAGCCCCCTTCTCAGAGGGCTCTCGGTCGCCCCTGCCCCACTCAGTCACCCGCGGTGCAGAGCAGGAGCCGTTCCGGGCGGGGGACGCTGGTTTTCGCCACCGAAGAGGCGACCCCGGGGTCCGGGAGTCGGCCGGGGCTGGGCACGGCGGGGACTGCGGGGGTCACTGCTGCGGACACGGAGCTAGGGGGTGGCCCAGGGGCGTCCTGCCTGGTCCCCTCGGCATTACGCCCTGCCCAAACTCTTACAGCGCAATGCAATGGGGGTTAGACCCACCCCCCCCGGCAGGGCAGGAATCGCCCGTCTCACTGGCATGGCGGCTGGGGGAAGCGAGGACCCCGGCTGGAGGGCGACTTGTGTGTCCTTCGACCCTCCCCCCCCAACCCGGCTCCCACGCAGGGGTCGACCCGGTCCCGGGGGGAGCTGAGTGTGGGCCGGTGCCCGCGCCGGGATTTGCGAGAAGGGGGCGGGAGGGCTGGAAACTTTCTTTGGTTCGGCGAGGAAGAAGAGGAGCGAGGCAAGCAGGAAGGCTGGGCCATTGTCCACAGAGGGTGCATTTTTGTCAGGCTGGCGTTGGTTGCTATAGTGAGGAGGGAAGAGGAGAGAGAGAGACTGGAGGGAAAGGGAAAGAAAAAAGAAAACCACCCAGCCCTAAACCAAACAGAGGAGCACAGTTCGCCTTCCTCGGCTCGCCCGGCCCCAGCCGCCAGCGCTGCCCGCTCCCAACCAAAATAAGAGCGCGCCGCGGGCCGTCCCGGGCTACCGCCGGAACGAGGACCCTCGGCGGCCCCGACCCCAGCCCTGGCCCCGCCGAGGTGCCGTACGCACCGTCCCGCCCCGCGCCCGCCGCCGTGCATCCTCCGCCGGCCGGCCGCGGGGAGCGGGGAGCGGCGGGGCTCGGGTGCGTCCGGCTGCCCAGCAGCAAACACGTCGCGCTGCGGGATGCCCCGAGTCACACAGCCCAGCACCACACCTGACCCAGCGCCTACTCACTTGGTCACGCGGTGGCTTCGCACCCTGCAGAGCATCCGTGACACTGGACCTGACACGAGCTACCTGGGGTTTTGTGGGTTGTTTTGGGTGGTTTTTGTTTTTTGTGTTTTTTTTTTTTTTTCCTAAATAATTTAAAGGATGGGGAAAAAAAAACCCAACTTCTTCCGATGCAAATGAACAGTTCTTTAATTTTAAAAGAGACTCTTATTTTGCAGCAGTGTTTTTTGTTGCCTTGCTATTGAACTTTGAAAATAGTGTGGCGGGGGAAGGCAATAATGAAGGGTCTCGAAGGCTTAAGATTTAGTTAACTGACTCACTCAAGATGGCAAGAAGAAAGTTAGTTACTTAGTTAATTGAGAATTATTCACCTTCTGAGATCGGCGCAGCAGTTTGTTGAGATGACAGTGAGAACACGGGGCGGGGGGGAGGCAGGAGGCAGGCGCGGGAGGAGGCAGATTTCATTTGGGTTTTTTTCCAGGACAAGTTAAATTGCAGCTGAAGGAGAGAGGTCAGTATCTTTTCAAATCAATCTCTCTGTCTGTCTGCCTATGTCCCCATCCATTCCCTGTAAAGGGAAAAACTTTGTTCCTCCATCTGTTCTGTATCATCTGCAATCGACAGTTCTTTAGATTGCATGCACTTTGCTCCCGATGAAGTGAAACTTTAAAGGTGTACCGTCACTTATCTGAAATAGGCGAAAAAGGCAACTCGTGCTTTCCAATCTTATAGGAGAATTGTTCTCTTGCCGTGCAACTGTTAATTTTTCTCTCTCTCTCTCTTTTTTTTTTTTTTTTGGTGGGGGTGTGTGTCTCATTTTCGAACCGTAGTTGACAAGTTTTATTTAAAAAACACTTTACAAGCCACCACTTAATGCATTATTCACATTTTTAAAAAATGCTTGAAAGAAATCACGTTAATGAAGAGAACATTTGTAGTAATTTGGTGATAATTATCAGAATCACCAAATATTCGCAAAGGCTTTAACATTACGTGTTGGAAGAAAAGCAAAACACATTATTTTAATAGTCTGATATGCAAACTATGGACCATTCAATTACATGGCTTAATAATGCATACATGATGTGATCTTGTTATTGGGATAGGAAGGGCTGCAGTAATTCACTCCAAAGACCAAGTGTGCTCTTACATCCAGTAAAATCCATTGCCATGGATCAGGGGGCCCTGCCAAACTACATTTAAGAGAATAAAAATTAATGACTGAGAATTTGAGCGTTAAATTAACATTAATTATATGACCTGCCTGCTGGAAAGATTAAATTTCTTACGCCCTAATTAGATAACGTCTCCTCATACATCAAACAATTTCCATTTCCAGATTTCAGGATTAAAATGCAGACTGGGGAGACCAGCCTTCTTCGGTCGCCGGCTCCCGCCGCCCGTCCGGCGCTATCCCGGCCCCGTCCCGCTCCCCTCGACCCCCGGGGCTCAACGGGGGCTGGGAGCGGGTCCGGGGAGCAGCTCCGGGTCAACCTCTTCTTTCACTTGAGTTTCTCGCACCTACCGCCCCGGAGGTGGCGGCGGGGCCGTTCGGGGAGGAAGAGCGCGGAGGATGCGCGGGTGCGGACGGGGTGCGGGAGCGCCTCGCCCACCGCCTGGGGCTGCTCTGAGGCGGGGCCTGGGCACCCACGCTGGCCCACGAGGCACCCACGCTGGCCCACGGGCTGTCCCCGCTGGCCGCCCCGAAGGGGTAGGGACAGAGAGAGAGGGATGTCTTTCCTTTACAAGGGTGAAACTAATTTTTATTTAGTTGCTTCTCTCACTAATAAAACCTTAGCGGTTCCCCTTGCCCCCCCCTCCCCCCCCCCATACACGCGTGTTTCTGCCTTTTCCTGCCCGGGGAGGTGTGGGGGGGTAAGTGTCGCTGAGAAACCCCCTCTCCCCTGCTCCTTCATTCCTTCAGCTCTGCGGCCACCCATGCGTAACCCACGGGGCACGGTCACCCCAGGCAGCCGCCCGCTGCTTGCGCTCGCCCGACACCCCTCTCCCCCCACCCCCCGCCTCATCCCGACGGCGCCCGGGCCGCGGAGCGGACACGGGTGTGAGTGGCGGGGCCGTGCCACCGGCGGGGACAAGCAGCTCGGTTTCAGGGCTTCGGGTTTCAGGGTTTTAACCTCGACTTCTGCAGGGGAAAAATAAACAAAACAAAACAAAAAAAAGAAAAAAAAAAGAGAGGCGGGAGCGCGTGCGGGGAGCACGTGGGAGGGGGATGATGCATAGGTGCGCACCCACGGGCAAAGGATGCCGGGGGCTGCTGGCCCCGGTGGCCCCGTCCTCCTGGCAGCGTCCCCAGGCTCTTCCTGCATCATATCCTGGCCTGTTGAGGGGATGCTGCGGCGCGTCGATGGTCCTTCCTCGATTGAGCCTCTAGGAAAGTTCCTGAAGACAAGTCCGAGGAGGCCAGAATCAAAATGAGTGTTAATATCCAGAGGCTGTCTTGGGAGAGGAGGAGTGCAGCAGAGCTGGGGTGGCCTTTGGTGGCCTCACAGTTTAATGCAAAGGTCATGGTAATCCCCTCCCCACCTCAGGAAAGCTGTGAAAAAGAGGAATCGTAACATCATAAAATTTTACCTTGTTCTCACTTCATTCCATAGTACTAGATAATTGCTTTTTCAACTCAATTGAAACTCAGTTTCTGTTACTGCGATGTTACTGCTTCTCTGTGAGCTTCAACATTTGTTTAAAACATCCATGTCTTGTCTATTAGTGTCTCTTGCTCACTTTCTGGACTGGATTGATAACCAATTACGTTTAATGCTATGTTAAGTAAAAGCTTCCAGAAACAGAGTAGGTGAGAAGGCTCTGAAGAAGATAAGAGGAAATTGCCTTGTTCTTGGGCTGCCTCCCTGAGCTCCAGAAGCACCTCTCCTTCAGGCAGGAACCCTAGGCCACGCAGCCAGACCAATGCTAAAAGCAAGTCACTATTCCCCAGGGAACTAGTCTTTCTGATAAAGTAACAAATATATTTTATTTTAAATAACAAATACCTTTTATTTTACATTTGATGGCAAATAAAGTCTGTTTGACAGGGGCAAGAGTGCTGAGGGCAGTGGAAGTTAGCAGCACACAAGTCTGTGAACTTGAATAGCATCTCCAGCAACACATCCACACTCCAGTAACAACCATCTCCAGCCAGAAACATTTGAAAAACATGTGTAAAGGAAGCGGATCCAGAAACAGCACAAAAGAATACTGTGGCAAGCAGCAAAAAACCATAGCAGCCTGCAGAGCTCCCACTGTTGGCCACTCCTTCCAGCTTTACAACTGTTTCTGTAGGAGGTTACTTTTTCACCTGGTCAAATCGATGCCTGTCCCTCCATCTCCTCCCATCGGCTTTAGTGGCAGAACTGAAGGGGCTAAAAAATGTGTTCAAGAGGGCAGAAGTGAGTGGGTGACATTGTGAAGTTGTGGTCTTCTACTAAAATGCACCTGCACTTGTCTAGTTACCTAGTTATCAGACTGGGAGTGTAGTAACCTATTTGTTATTATAATCTAATAAATCTAGAAGTTCTATATTGAAAGGAGGCTACAGCTGACATTAACAGTTTCTTCCCTGAAAATGTAGATGTGGATGCGGTGGGATGTCCCTTTCTTTTTGCTGTGGTGGGTAATAGCTCAAGGTTCAGTTTTCAACATTTGCAGTCCTGCACATTTTCTCACATTTGCGTAAATCTGGTGGTTTGAAACAAGCTAAATCACCCTCTTGCTTTGAGAGCAGGGTGGGCAGAGACCTTGCTGGAGCACTGTTACAGGTGAAATGATGGTTGCACTTCTGCAGCTGTGTTTGATTGTCTGGGGCTGCTGACACCGGTTAGAACAGTAGGGATTTCTCTGCTGCTCCCACACACAGCCCGCAAAAGGCAATCAGTCTTTGCAGGGAACAGCTCAAATAATTCATGTATCATGGTAATTGTATATTCCCATGAAAGTGACACTGAACAGTCGATTCTCCACGAAAAATGATGTGCCCATCACCCTAGATAATTGCTAAAGTGTTACATATCTTAAAAACTCCCTGAAACTCCATTATGGTATGTAAGTATGGACAAATAGTGATGATTCCTGAACTTAGAACTTCCCAGCTGAAATGGGAGGCTCTCTGCATGTGAGCTGGGTGGCAGAAACGAGCCTGGATCCCTCTTTTTTTCCTGCTAGCCCCTTCACTTCGTGAGGATTTGGTTGTACAACCCCTCTTGTCGTCTGCTGCGCAAACATATGGCTGGTGTTTCCTCAGTAGGGAGTCCCCAACTGCGATTGCACCTGTGGTATAGTCAACAGTAAACACGACTAAAGAGAGTTAACCTACTTACGTGCATCGAGAGAGGTGTTTACCCACTTTTATTTACTGTTACACCACCAGACTGCGCTTCAGCATAAATTGGTTCAAGGTGCCTCGTTTCAGCAGTTGTACAGAGAACTGGCTTCTTAGTTATTCTGTAACTCAAAGGTGTGCAAAATTGCTGCCTAACTGGGAATTAGATTATCATAAGCACAATTAAGTCTGTGCTGAAAGGACAAGGTCAGAAGAGAGAATCCAAAATGTCAACAAGACTAGTTCATGATGGATTGTCCCAGACAAAGCTGTCCGATGTTATACATCACAAAAAGTTAAAAGATGATGTAATTTATGTGTTAGACTCATTGTCAATTCACACCAGAACCTGAGGAACGGCAAAATTAGTTGTAGTACTTTTGGCCATATGGCACGTTTTGGGATGTGTGGTGAGGGTTTTTGTCTTTGACATGTCAGTAAAGCATTTCCTGAGCTGAGAGTAGCTTTTGCATTTGGCATCAATAATCCTGGGGGACACCGTGTCAGCCTACTTTCCCTGCCATGGCTTCCCAACAATTAGTTCTCTTGAAAGAGAAGGTCTTTAAGCAGCCAAAAAGGTTTCTGAGTTAGTCCTTTTGCTCCAGAGTTCTGACTTTGCTGGTTCAAGCCTCTTGGGCTGGTACATCTTAGTTAGGCTGGACTGCTCAAGGACAATTCTGTGGCTCTAGTGTCTTCTACCAGCCATCAAAAGTTTCTTGCAGGGCTTCTTGTGCTCCTCCCCAATTATTTTCTTTCTTTCTGTTTCTTGTAGCCATCTTTTACACTAAACCAACATATTCATCCAGTACATTCAGTAAAATCTGGTCAACATCCACTACTCATAAATTATTTTGGAAGAGATCCCTATTCACTGCTGCTAAAAAATACATATATATTTAAAAATCTGCATGCTTTGGTTTTAAGGCTAGGAGATGAAGGCCTCACTTTTTTCTTTGCCTCCTATTTGAATGTGTCGTGGTCATTACAGGTGGGAATGGGAGAGCTGCCTCTTGCTGTGGCTGCTTAACACTTTCAATTCAAAAATTGTAGTTATAATATTGCTAGATTGTCTCAACCAAATTTTTCTGTTATCACCCAGAGCTTTGGGAATGAGAACAAAGATCAGGGTACTGAAGTTCCAGGCTGCAAGGAAAACCCATTATGTCAATTTGGTCCAGTTAGAAGAAGTCTGAAAAAAACTCCAACCAGTTTGCATGTATGCAGCAAAGCAGCAGCAGGCATCTTTGAAGGTTCTCTTCTTCCTAAAAACCCTCCATTTGCTCACCCTTCTGAATGAATGCATGCACCCTGAGAAGCTGAGTACAAAGCTGCCAGAGATGCACACAGGTGACACCTTCCCCTCCTGGCTGCTCTGTGCTGCTTCCCAAGAGACTCGTTATTGTCATGCACACAGGCCAGACAGCAAAACTCCCTGGCATCGAGATGGCGGGGAAGGGATAGGGTGAAAAAGGAAGGAGAAGAGGACATGGAGACACAGATTTGGGTTCACCTCTGGAAGGTGGAAAGAAAAAAATACATGCTACATATATAGAAATATATATACATATATTTATTTATTCAGAGACATGCCAAGATGTTATACACCTGTGTTACATATGGTGTGGTAAAAAATAAATTGCTTAGGATAGCCATAAGCCCTCTTCCCTCCCTTGTGTTTGCTGAAGGTATAGAAAAGAGACTAGAAATGCAGTTTAGGCCGGATAACCCAGAAAGGGGCTGAAGCCCAGTGTTGCAATGCTTAAGTTTTAGATACTTGGCTTTCCAAGAGAATCCTCAGCCTGGAACTACACTCCAGTTTACTGTAATTACAATCCTGATAAGTGGGCTCCTTGGAAGGGGCATGGTGGCTGGCCTCAACCTGCTGATAGAAAATGGTATCCAGAAGCCATTGCTCTTCTCTCTTCTCTTCTCTTCTCTTCTCTTCTCTTCTCTTCTCTTCTCTTCTCTTCTCTTCTCTTCTCTTCTCTTCTCTTCTCTTCTCTTCTCTTCTCTTCTCTCCTCTCCTCTCCTCTCCTCTCCTCTCCTCTCCTCTCCTCTCCTCTCCCTTTCGTTTTCTTCTTTTTCCCAAATAGTTTTAGAGAGAAGGACACAGGCAGTGAGGGTGAGGATCATGACACCTAACTTCAGACGTCTGCAATGCAGGGGCCATTTGCAGTCAACAGGAGGCACAGATCCTCTACTGTGTTTAAATGTCTGCTCTGGGATGAAATGCAGTGCCTAGGGTAAGTAACTCAGATATAGCTGACTACACCATGGATGCTAAAGTTAAGCAAAATTAATGTGATACCCTAGTTAAACAGCTAGACATTTCCAGCAATAAATAACAAGCTTTGAGGATGTAAATTTTGAATGTGGCCATCTCCAGGGACAATTTAGTGCTCAGCCATGTGCATCTAGAAAGTTGAGGTGATACAGGTTTCCTTCATATCTGGTTCTGTTGACGTAAAAGATCAGTGCTCCTATTTGTGTTTTTATGGTGTTTCTGCATTTGCACTGGGATTGGTAAGTAACTATGTTCTGCTCTTTCAAAAAACTTGAAGCAGAAAGTGAGTCCAGTTATTTCTGAATAATGTTTAAATTTGAGCACCAGAACAATGTTTCAGTTTTCTATGGGTTCATCCTTGGTGAGGCAGAATGAAACTACCTCTATTGCTATTAACTTATTCGGATGAGATCTTGAGAAATGTCTACTGAAAGGCAATGTTCACATGATTGGGATAGTTAAAGTGGATTTTGATGAGAGGTAAATGAAGGAATATGTATGCATGTACATAGGGATACGTCTCTCCCACACCTGAGATATTTTTCTCTATTAGTTATGGGTAAGATGTCTTTTCTGCTTGACATTGCTGTCACTTCAGAACATTTTTGGGCAATGGGTCTGTGAGGCATATGGATTTAAAAAAAGGCTTTTACAGCTAAATTAACTGTTGGCATCTCTCACAGGACTTTATCACAATTTTTTTCTCCTTAAATCTCCTACTCATGGATTTATGTAATTAAATGACAATCTCGTCTCTTGTGAAAAATAAAAAATATGGTTTCTACACATGATGATTCTAGAGGGATGCTTTAAAAAGTGATTTGAAGGTACCCTGAATGTGCAGCAACTAACAGAGAAATAAAATGAAAACCACATTTATTATTAGGAAAAACCTTCAAACTTTTAACCACACTTGTCATTTTTAAAGTTGACTTATGATTTAGATTAGACATTAAGAGCAGCTTTCTAACTTTCAGCTGGAAAGCACAAGAATAGATTGCCTAGAGTGGCAGTGGGAGGATTTTGAAAATAGATTGGACAAATGTCTGCCAGGAAAGGTTCAGCTACAGTCACTCCAGCCCAGTGCAAAAGGATGCACAAGTGACCTCTAATTCTTCTGGCTGTGGCATGCTATGCTCTCCAATAGCTGGCAGTGGTCCCCCTCCACCCGCAGAGGATCCCAGCCGGGTTGCGGCGAGGTGCAGTGGGTTGGCAGGTGCAAGTAGAGATGCTGCCATCCTTCCCGGTACATGGGCAGCTGTGGGGAGCGCCAGTGATGACTGGAGGGCTGTCATGGCTGGGATTCGCCCCCCATCCTGCCTGACCTTTCCACTTGACTTCTCTGAGCATATTTTTTGGTTATAAGCAGTTCCTCTGGGCAGCCAGGAGCGAGGTAGGGAGTCACCTTCTCTGCAAATGTTATACATGAATAAACACCTTTCTAGGCTTACTTAACCCGAGTCCGCTGTGTGTCTGTTTCCCTGCTGACACACCATTAGCATCTGAAGCATCTATATTTCCTGAATCGCAACAGAGATAACTTATCATTCCAGCTGCTTATCTCAGACCTGCCCTGTGGATCTGGTAGAAAGATTTCCCCTGAAGCACGTAACAACAGGTGCCTGATACTCACTTTGAAATGTTCCCCTTTTTTAAAAAAGAAGATTTGGGATTCTTGCCCTATACATTTTGCATCTCTGTTTCCATCTCTGTGCCCACGCAGCTTGGTTTATTGCTATCGGACTACTGGCCCATATCTTGCTGGCAGTGATATCAGTTCCACGCAGTATACGCCCCAAGAAGTTTCGGATGTGTTAGGAGCATCCTTGCCTTGCAGTTGCCAAAGTTGGTGTGTCATTTAGAAAGTGGGCCAGGAGGGGATTAGGTCCATGTTCAGGAAACTCCTCTGGAAGCTGAAGGAATGTGGAAATACAGGAACAAGTGTTCATCTAATTGTCTTTTTCATGTCTCTTTTTTCTCTTAACAAATCCTCTGAATATCAAGTCAGCACATATTATGTTAGGTATAGGTTCACTTTCTGGGAAGAGTCAGCAGAGACAAAAGTGCCGGTAGCATCTAGTGTGACAGCCCCAGAGATCAGGAGAGGGGGATTGGTGAAGAGCGTACCCAGGCGACATCCCTCTGTGGTCCCTCCTCCAGGAGTTCAACTTCTCTCCCAGGGACAGCCAGGTTGTGATGGGTTGGCCCTTGGCTGGGGACCAAACCACACACACCCGCTCACACAGTCCCTGCCCCCACCCAATGATAGGGGAGAGAATTAAAGAGGTAAATGGCAAAGAGGACCTGTGGGTTGAGATAAGGACAATTTAATTACTAAACTACAATAATATTAGAAATAATACTATATACAAAGATGCAATGTGATACACAGTGATACTGCCCCTCCCCACCTGATGACCAAAGGCCCAGCCCATTCCCAGCCAATGGCCTCAAAGGAGGGAGAGAATAGGTGATACACAATTATGCTGCCCCCCCGAAAAAAGGCTCGGCCTGTTGCCAGCTAATAATCCCCAGAAACCGCACAGATGATTCCCCCAGAAAGGGGGGGGAAAGGGGGTGCACCGCTCCCAGAGGCACCCACGGAACGGAGATAACAGCCCAAGCGTCCCAGCCCGAGAGCTGACCGAAGCAGGAAAAAAAAAACCAGCTAACGATCCTCCTGGAGAGGGAGGATGCCAAAACTCACGGAACGGAGATAAACGAGTGTCCCGGGCCGAGAGCTAACGGCGGCCGTGGGGGGAGTGGGGAGGAAAGGCCTTGGGAGAGCGAACGCAGGCTCCCCAAAGCAAGATGAATCCGGAAGTGAAAGGACAGCACTCCTGGGAGAGTCTTCTCCTATATACTGGGTATGACGTGCATGGGATGGAATAATTGGTCAGTCTGCTTCTCAATCTTTACCTAA
>WKFP01015465.1:7250-90113 GCA_011057875.1 Pterocles orientalis
TTCAGCTAAAGGCTAAATCCCATTATGTTGTACATATTAACTGGGAGCAAAGCAAGTCTCAGCAGACACCTGAGCAGATGCCAAATGTCAAGTTTGATGCAAAATGCTTAATTACTTCTCCCAAACCTACTTTTTTTTTTCCTCCCCTTGTGTTTTTAGAAAATTCCTCTCTTGCAGTGTGATGTGGTCTCTGTTTCAACTCTCAGTTCAGTCTCTCCAGCCTAGGGATGCTTGTTCCCTGCAAGAAGGTGGGAAACTCGGATGAGGGAGCTTGGAAGAACAGGATCATTTCACCATAGTCTTTGTAGCTTTGTAGGACAGCAGTGAGGGTTTGAATACCCGGTCTTAGACTGGTGTGGTTTCCAGTTGCTGTATTTCAGCTTTCGGGGCTTTTGGCATGAAGAGGTTGAGCCATTGGATCACCAAAGACACTTTGTGTATCCCGAATGGTGGAACGCAGGGAAAAAACTGCAAAAACCAAGAGGGCTTTTGGGAACACAAACAGCTCTGGGGAAGCTGGAAGTAGCTCACGCAGTCCTGTTCCCTGTGAGTGGGGTGACTGCGGTGTCTGCAACGCAGTTCAATGCTCTGCAACTGCAGCTTTGGGCTTGCACCAGGGGTAGCAGAGACCTTCCTGCAACACAGCGCAGATGTGGTTTCTGCATCACGCAGACAAGAAGGAAATGATGAGTTCTCAGGGATCTCCTGGAGGAAATGGGTTTTTTCCTTTTCTAAGTAGCTCCCCTGTTTCCAGGTCTCTTCACCCTTTCCTGTTTCTTGTCCCATCCGAGTACTGAGCAGTGCAGTCACTGCAGAGCACGGACAAGGATGCAGAGCATGTGCAAGCAGCCTGTTGATGGTATGGCAGTGTGATGAATGAGTTGCATTTTTCTCATATTTGAAATCCTTTCTGTGATAAATGAGTTTCCTGTGCTGGGATTTCACTGCTTTCCAGATCTGCCTTCGTGTCTTCCTCTAATATTTTCATTTGTTGAGTCTCCCTGGTCCCAGTGGGCCAGCACAGCAGCCGTAGAGCTTTTCCGTGGACAGGATCTCCCAGTGCACAGGGAGCGGTGATTTGGGAGGAGGAGAAGGGATAGTGGTGCGTGTACTTATTGTCGTCGTGTTCCTACAGAGGTGGGAAACCAGAGAGCATGGTGGGCACCTGTGGGACCCCAGAGATATCCTTTCACTGTATGGCAGGGCACAAACAGCCTGTAACACAACATTATCTTAAAAAAGTGACCCATAAAAAGGATTTGCTCTGTTTTTAATGGGTAGTTCCCTTAGTGCCTGCCCCTGCTCAGGATGGCCAAGGTGCTCGCCTGTACCTGGTACCTTTGCCATCTTCAAGCGGTCCTTGCCCACACGAGTGTTCGTGCTCACGCCGAAGCTCAGATGTCCCCTCTCAGCGGGCTCTGGTGTTTGGAGCATCTTCAGTCCCATCCAGAAACAAACCCACAACGATTCACTTTGATGTGTGAAGTCTGAATTAATGAAATGACTAAATTAATGTTTTCTGCCCCTTGGGGAAGAGAGCAAGGGGAATGTGTTGGCCTATATTTCATCAGAGAAAAAAAACCACAAAACCAAACTGTTGAGTTGCATGCACAGAGCCAGGATTTCTTGGAGTGTTGCTCCAGTGCAGGGTCTCCAGATCTGCTCTGTTCCCCATGCGGCAGCTTTTTGTTGACTTGTAAGCTGCTGGCCAAAGCAAGGGTGAGGTTAAACTTTCATTTATTTCTTTCCTTGAGTGTTGAAACGAGATTCTGAAAAAAGAGCATCTCCTCTGACTGATTGTGGCTGTGTGCAGCAGGACCCTGTTGGTGGAGAGCAGAAGCCCCCTCCTCATTTCTGTGGACAATTGTGAGGATCAGCTCCTCGATAGTGGTGAAGCAGCTGGATGCTGCGGTGATGGATGCTCTAGAGAAGGCACAGCCGTGGGGAACACGGGACCCTGGGTTCAGAGCTGGTTTTGACTGGGGTGAGGCGAGTTGGGCACCTGTTTGTCCATTAAACCACTAAAGAGAAAGAAGAAAAGACCCTCGGTTGAAAATAGCACATCTCCTATAATTAAATATGTGCACCTTCATATTTATGCACTCAGACTGAATTAAGGTAATAAAACCACTCTAAAACATGCACTTCATAAGGCTTTCATCGTGCAGTTTATAGTTCCAATATCCTAGCATTCTGTTCTGTTTTTCACTGTGGTTTTTATGTGCAATCTGTCTGGAGTGGTCAGGGATGGTGTACAGGCAGTGGCGGTACTTGCACATGGTTTTCTGAGCAGGGAGAAGCGGGAGCTGGCAGCCCCGGAGCTGCGTGGGGGCAGCCGCTCTGCCAGCAGCTTGGGCTCCTGCATCCTGGTACCATGAGCCTGGTGGAGTTACGGTCTGAGCCCGCGCCGCGCAAGGCGTGTTCCAGCAAAGTGAGCAAATCAGTTGTGCAGCTGGATCTCAGCTGAACTGTCTTCACTGGGGAGGGCAGAGCACTTTCCTGTCCTAATTAATCATTCATTAGGGGTGTGAGGTCCTAATGTGCAATGCTGGGTGTGTTGCAGGAGCATCCACTCAGCATCTTGCAGGATTAGCCCCCGATGTGTTTGCTCAACTCTAGCATTGAGCAAACTGCAAATGGGCAGGGGAGGAAGAGGAAGCTTTTAAATTTTTCTGAGAAATTGGGTCGTCTTCTGCCTTTCCTGTACAAAATAGCTTTAAGAGAGAGAACACTTTTCTGCAATAACATTGATTATTTTTCTGTGGTGCTTTTTCATGTTGTGGTAAAAATGTGCTCTTTTTTTTTTGGTAGTTTTAAAAAAATTATTCTCCGACACAAGATGCTCTTGGGAGTTGATCTTGAATCAAAGGTAAAGGAACAGGGCAGACTTGAGAGGGGCAAAGCAGTAAGTTGTTTTGTCCTTCTGCAAAATTTCCTGGGTTCTGCCTGCTCCCCTGCATTATTACCTTTATTTATTTGGATAGAAACCCATTGAGATTACAGTCTTGTCTTTTAGGACGGCTTGCCCTGTGGTCTCCAAGCCATCTCAGGGGTGACACTCTGGCTGTTCTCTTTTGCTGCTCGCAATCAGTTATGCAGCTGTAGGAAAGCTGTAAATGGTTTATTTGCTTTTTTTCTACATGGCTCCTGTAAATCGTTCCTCCCCTGCTCAGGGTGTGACTTATGACTGGTCAGAGGATTGGTGGAAATCACCCTGTAAGGTGAGAAAGCCTTTAAAAGAGCAGGAGGCTGGGTCTGGCCGTGCTGGTGTCAGTGTGGATTGAGCTGCGTTGAAGGGAATGAGGTTGGTCTAGATTGTCCTCCTTTCACGCCGGTGTTGGAATTAGGCTTATGGTATCTAAAAAATGTCTTGGGTCCTGATTCATCAAAGTGCTTAAGTGTGGCTGAGTTCTTCCTAAAGCCCGTATGTTAGCGTTTTGCTGACAGGGGACATTTATTTTTATTCAGAAATATCAGAAAGGACTAAAAAGCAACACTTTTGAAACTGTTTCCTTGTGAGTAGAAGTACTCTTGGCTCAGGAAACATGAGAAAATGTGTGTTGGGCTGAGAATTTCTTGTGTGTCAGTGTATTTAACTGCAGAAAGCAGCTTCTAATGAAAATATTTGTGTCAGTTGTGGTGACAACGTTGCTGGTATGGTGGTGTAATTATTTTTAATGATGAAAAGAGCGTACGATTATTTAGAGCTGAGAGCTATGGAGTGACCGTCGTGTAGGGATTTTTTTTTTATTGGCAATAACCTATTTCTGTATGATATAATCATGATGTAATCGGTGTTGACATAGTACAAGCACTTGTCTGCCCTTTGTGCATCAAAACACCCCAGAGGTGTAGTCCTCTCGTGGCTGCTATGTTTTCTGGTAAGTCTCATTGCTTAAATATTGCAAGCCCTGAACACTGATGTATGCAGAAAATATTAAATATTCTTTTGCTGATACACGTATTTATAAAAACCCCATTTCTCTGTTGAGTGAGTTGTGGTTTTCAGGTCACCCAATTCAATAGCTAGGAAAATATTTGAGGACTCAGGGATTCTTCCTCGTTTGAAGTTCTGTAGTTTTATTTTTTTTTGGGAAAAATAAATGCAGTAACTACTTTGCTAGGAAACAGGAATACATTTCTTCCATGGTTTGTTGTGCTCAGAGTCCCTGTGCTCTGCGTGTGCAACTGCCCCAACCTAATTCATATCCATCCATATAAATATCCGCAGGATGAACCAATCCACCGCTCTCCCCACTGAAAGTGGCCTTTATTTGTGATGGAGCAGCGTGCACTTCCCTGCTCATTTTTTGGCCAAATCAGCCTCTTGCGTGGTCCCTGGGTTTGGCCAGCTGGTGTCTGGGTGGCCTCAGAGTTAGAAAGAAAAAGGACCAGTGCTGGTAACAGATGTTTAGAAGATGCTCCAGCTTTAAAAAGTCAAAGTGGTTTGTTCCAGGTCTGCATCGGCACAGAATTGTCTGATTCACATTGTGGAGAGTGGGTATTAGTCATGGCTATGTACAGACCCTGTTTGTATGAACTTTGTGTCCGTATTGTATGTGTAGACCCTGTTGATATGAATTCATGGTGTCTGTATTGCACACCTAGGAATGCTATGCATGCCCCAGGGGCTCTTAGGAGCCTGTATCCATGTTGCTCTGGCTGCTGAAGGTGCCACGTTTGCTCCTTTCAAGCTGCTCTGGATAAAGAAGGAGCTGGCGATCTCTCCGGTGGGTTTTGCTCTCAAGTTTCACCAGCAAGAGCAGTGTATTAGTGTCACCTCTGATATCAGTAAATGACCTAGGAATGTCAGATGGAGAGAGCCAGGAGCTCTCGCCCGTGACTACAAATGCGCAATGATGCTGCAAGAGGTACGTGAGCCCTGGGTGCTCCCCTGCCAGTGTCCCCCCGAAGTGGTGGGTCAACCCAGAGCCAGGCTGCATGTTCCTCACCCACAAATTAGATTTTTTCCCTTAGTAATCGCCTGAAACAGAACTTCTGGTGTTTTGATCGTGCTGAGCAGTTGCAGTGCTACTGTTGTGGCAAAGGAGCCAGATCCAACAGGCTTTTATTTAAAAAAAATTGAAATAAGGGGTCAAAATGCCTTACAGCCCTGAGGAAACCTTTCTGTTATCTCCCTCAGGCATATAGCTATTTACCTGTTGTTTGGAGGAGAGTATCACTTGAAAATCAGCCCTTTTCTGCTTTATATACTTGAAAGCAAGTTAAATAAGTCCTTTACTCCTTTGGGTTTGCCTTGGACTTTTCATCCCTAAGAAAATGTGAAGCCAAGTGGAATCGAGGAAAGGCTATAAAGCAAGCAGTTTGTCCGTGGGATGTATTTGTTTTTAATTGCCTCATTAAGTCAGGTTATGATGGATTACATGACCTTACGCAATGTAATCTGACATAATGGGATGCTGTCAGAAGTTCTGGAGTAATGGAGGGATATTCACTTGACTGAGGTTTTCTTGCTTGTGTTCGTAGCCGTGTCCATCACTTGCAGTGGGTATATGCATTAAGAATGCCTTGGCATGAGAAAAGGCAAGGTCATTAATGCTTTTTGTCATGATTACTTGATGGGCTTGTTGTTCCAGCAGGAATTAATGCTGTGCTGGTAGCACAGGAAGGAGGGATGAGGTGGTTGTGCCGTGGTGCAATGGGGTGGGTGTTGGGCTCACGGGTTTCTGATGGTGCCTTCCAGGGCTCTGTCCATCAGCTGCTAACAGGGATCACAGCTGGGAACAGCAGAGCTCTTCCCTGCAACCCACAGATTAATTTTCATCTGAGGATAACGGAGATATTTTTAATTATGTGATGGATGTTTAATAAGTGTGGGTTGAAAAGGCCCCTTCGCAGCACACATCTGTTTCAGAGAGGGGTGTACAAATGGAGGTGTCGTGTCCAAGGCAAAGCAAGCTTGCTTGGCAGCTGGGGCTGGCTGTGCTGCCCCAGCCACGAGGGAATAGGAGCCCTCTCTTATTTCTTGCCTTGTGTTGGTGGCTTGTGTAATGGAGAGATACGAGAATGTCCTCCTCTTTCTGTGGTAGATGAGTTTTGTAGGTTTAAAATGGTTTAAGTAAGACTTTTGGCCACCCAGAAGCTCTAAATATCTCATCCAAAAAAGGAAAAGCACCCCCCTGGTAAATAGTTATGCTGCATTTGTTTTCCAAACCCTGCAAAAGAGAAAGTAGCAATTTTAAATAAAATCTTATTTGCATTTTCCGTTTCTCCTTTTAGACTCTCCCAGTTTTTAAATTAATTTTTGGATTCATCCCAAACTTAGATTTCTTTGTCCCTCTTCACTAAGCCTTCTTTCCTCCCCATCCTTTCCCAGAACAACTTCCAGTGGATGAAGTTTTTTGGAAACACTATTTCCATGCATAGGTCTGACTCACCTAGCATATCTTTCCTTAAATAAGATGATGCTGGGTTTTTTTTACATCATGGGTGGTTCTATTTAATTACCAAGAGCTGGACCGTTCACTTGGATGAAACCCCACTGTGTGTAAATGCCTTTACAAGCCTTGATTAGGATGGCAGGTTTTGACAGCTGAGTCATCCAGAAACCTTGAAATGTGCCTTTTGGGGCTGTTTGTTGGTGATAATGAGTCTTAACTGCCACAGGCTTTATTCTTTTTTTTCCCCCAAAAGTTTAGAGCTTTCTCCTTCATCAGGACAAGGGCATTCTTCAGGCTCTCTTGAAATGGATGCGGTGCAATCTGTCCTCCTGCAGCGGTCACTGCTGTGGAAGTTTGTGAAGGAAATAAGTGGGGAAATGTTTGGAGAAAGTCATTTGCATTAAAGCTCACTGAGAAGTTGATTTCCACAATAATTTTTGAGGTTTGTGCAACAAAAATGAATTTTGAATCGGAACACATCTGAAGTTAGAAATTTTCCCAAGAACTAAAATTTCACAATATTCCTCATGGAAACATAGAAATGTGTTTCTAGAAGAGCAGGTTGCTGTCTGGCAAAGTGCAAACACAACTGTGCACCCGTCTCATCCAGCCTCCAGTGCTCATCTGATCCTGCCTCCCCACACAGCCTGGTCCATGAGACACTGACTCCATCCCTCCTCTTCTCTCTCTGTTAAGACTGCCCTGACCCCCAAAACAGTTGTTTTTTTTTCTGAGCACTGTTTTAGCTACCATGGATTTGGAAACCGTGGAGAAATGCAGCAGAGCCAGGCAGCGGCAGGGCTCCCATGGATGCACGTGAAAATGGAGCTGCTTCTACCAAAAATTATCTTGGAACCTGCCATCCTTTGGAAAAGCGTATATTTCATCAGAAACCTCCTTGATTTCTGTTCCTCCTCTCTTTGCTTGTCCATCTCCTCATTCCCACTCTTCTCTTTGCCTCTGTCTTTACTTCCATCCTGAAGTTCTGGTACCATGTGCTGGTATTGGGCTGCCAGCGCCTCCCAAGCAGCCAGAGTTGGCAAGTTTTGGGAAAATGCAAACCCACGGAACTGCCTGGAAATGTGAATGCTTCCTGAGGGTGCAGGGGAAGCTAAAACCTAGTCCTAATGAAATCCAGGGAGCTTTTGCTGGAATGAAGTTCTTCAGCAAGAACTGTTGTTTGTTGGGGGCTGCTGTGCGGTGATTATTTTTTCAGTAAGATCTTCAACTTCACCTGGGTATAGTGATGACAGGACTGAACATAAATGTCTGGGGAGAATATGCTAAACTTCACTGCCATGGGTGACAGGCTTCAGTAATACCTACCTCCGCAAGCCTAGGGCTTTAGACATCTGCTTTAGTTGGGCTTCCTGCAAATTACACCCCCAAGGAACTTAAGAGAGTGAAATAATCTGTGCTGACAGTGCACGTTGTGTGTCCTTTCTTCACCATCCTGCTGATGCATGACTTAGAGCATGGAAGGCTGATGGCAGAGAGCACGTGGAAATTACACTAAGGTTTGGGTTTGACCTGGGGTAGAGACTGGAGAAAGAAGTAAATGGAAGAGGGAAATTTGGTCCAGATATGTCATTCCTTCTGTTTCTTAGCTGTCTGAGGTGCTGGTAACTCAGCTTCTTGTCCCAGCAGCACTGCTGTGTGGCTTTGCTTTGCAGTGCTGTCTTTTGTTTCAGTCCCCTTAGTACCCAACTGGGAGATCTGAGCCTCCAAACAGCTGTGAACAGACCCATGACTTCAGTTCAAATGTTGTCTCTTGAGACCATTAAGAAGGTGATGGGGTTTGGGAGCAGTGAGCTGGCTGCTGCTTACTGGGGATGGCAGCTTCAGGGGTCAGGAGACGTCATAATTATGGGAGTCATGAGCTGGCTGGGAAGCTCCGGCACACCAGCTGAGATGCTGGGTGGAAGCCAGGGGAAGGCAGTGAGAAACTTGGGAACAACCTTCCTCTCGTAGCCCTCATTGGAGCTGAGCCCTGGCTGCAGGGATCCTTAATTTGAAGGAGCAAATGAAATTAAGCTGCTTTGGAAGGAAAAATAGATGCTCGTATTGCAGCCCTGATCACTGTGTGACCTGAGTGCTTTGTGGTGCTGAGTGTCTTTGCCCTCCCAGGTGTATTTTATGAACTATTATCCAACACGTGAAAGAAATGAAGATAATGGCTGGAAAGGACCTGTGAAAGAAAATATGCAAGTCAGATCAGTTCATGTTTTACCCAGGCATGTTTAATCATTTCCCATGGTAAATGACCACTGTCCTTTCCCCGGTCTCGGTGTTGTTGCAGTGAAAACACGATGGCCATTGTCAGGCATGGAAATTTATGTGGCTGGTACAGTGTTATCGCTACAGCAATTACAGCTGTTTATTCAGATATCAGCAGATATGTGTTTTCTTAGCCCAGAAAAATAAACGAACAAAAGTCAAACCTGCATCTGATGCTTTTAAAATTGGGAAGATTTTTTTAAAGCTATCAGCCTTTTTTTTTTTTTGTCAATTTTAATTCTGAGACCACATTCCCTTGAAATAAGCATGAGCTTAGCGTGAGTAGTTAGAATTAGCTGTGTGAATCCTTAATTGCTCTGCTAGGCCTGTGCTTGAAGATTTTGAAATCCCCAACTTTCATTTCTGTAGCTGCAGTCAGGCTGGTAAGATGCTGCGCACAGGTGGCAGACTTCCAACGTTATCCTCTGTTGCCTTGATTTATTGTCATGTTGATTATTTTGTAATAAAGCCAAAAGCCCCAACTAATTCGCTCGAAATGCAGCAGTTGCAAGACACCAAGCGGTTGTCTTCTAAAAACCTTCTCATCATCTTTGAAACAGCGAGAAAATACCAAAGGGAAGGGAGTTAAATGGAAGGGGATCGGCAGAAGCTTGCAGAGGGGGGTCAGCGCCACAGATTGGTGTTAAAAACCGTTGAAGGCTTGATGACATGAAGCCTAACAGCAGTGCTGCATGGTGTGATTAATAACTGCAGCAAGCAAGGAGGTGATTCGTGCTGTCTCCAGCCTCGGCGTGCCTGGCAGAAACTTGGACAACAAGCGTAATGTATGGTGGTAGAGAAGGATCAGGGCTTAGCGGTGAAATTGTGCTTGGAGCAGGATGTGTCCCCTTGCTGTGGAGGCATTTGCTCAATGTTGAAGGAGGACATGGTGACTCTGTGCTGTCCCTCCACACTGCAGCAGACCCATGTGTTGTGTGTGATTGCTGAGGACCACGCTGCAGTGGTTGGTGATGCATGGGTTGACCTGTTGGCTTTGGGAGCTTAACTTCCAAGCACTACCTCTGGAGGGTGACACCTTCAGTTTTGCCTAAAGGCTGCCTGCCAAAAAAGCAGGCCAGAGGTTTGGGTATGCTTAAATCCACCAGCTGTGACTTGGGAGGCTTGGCATAGGTAAGTAGGGCTCTGTGTGTTTCAGCATCCCTTGCTCCTTAGGGTCTTTCTGCTGAAAAGCTAAAACTTGCCTCTCTTTGGTGTTTGTGGCAGATGTGCAACACTTATGTTTTAGAAAAATTAAGGATAATAGTATTGGCTGCTTTCCTGTTTGGAATCACTTGGGATGCCCCAATGCTGAGAAATTACCTCTGGTTAGGGAGCAGGCTCTTCCATGGGGTGTAGGGGCGGCTGTGCTGGCAGGGCAAGGACGAAACGGGAGCGTGAAGGACAGCAGGACCGCCCCAGCCCCTAGGAGAGCAGGAGGATGTTCTCAGTCTTGTTGGGCAAGAGGCTGCGTGCTGCTGACTCACGTAATGACCCTTGTGCTAATGCTGTTCCTTATCATTTAACACAAAAATAAAACTGCTAAATTGAGACTAATTTAAAACATGGGTGGTTTGCTTTGGAAAACACGTAATAGCTGTTATGCTTTAACTCTAGGACTGTGATTGGAAAAGGAGGGAGAAGTAACTAGTTTGGATTAATTTAGCAATATTAAACTGCTATTATTGAACTTTCCTAAATTCTACTAAAATCTTGGCTCAAATCAAACCGCTTCAGATAATTTGTGAGAAGTGGAAGGTGAAGCTAAGTGGGAACAGGACATGAAGGAGGATGTGATTACCTGAATGGAAACCAAAGTGTTTCCAGTACTCACAGCAGTTAGGGAGTTGCTTTGAAGGTTTTTCACCCCTTAAATCCTTAGTGCTTTGAGGCAGCGATTTCAGCCTTCAAATGAGTAGAGAGGAACTTGCTGCCCTGACTGCAGAATAGATTTTAAAAGCAGTGTGAGTGCAGTCTGCAGGATTAGCAGCCAGGCTGGCCATAAAGCAGAAATCTTTCCAAACCAGCTTATTAGGAGATCTCATGATTACCTAATTGTGACAGTGTCCTACAGGGCCCGAGTGGTCCATGGTGCCTTGTTACCTTTCATAGCGCCCAGCCAGACCCTGTTTTAAGGATGTGGACACCGACCTCTCCGCTGCAGGCAGCAGCAGCTCCGCAGGCGTTTGCACACTGAGGCACACAGTGACCTTGCATCAAAGACTATTTTTCCTTATCCATGTGTATGATGGGCCACCCAGTGCTGTGGCAGGTGACAAAATGCAGAATGGGCTGAGTGCAAGGAGCATCTGCAGTCACGGAGACCTGCAAGTTGTAGCTTTGGTCCCTGAGAGCTCCTGTCAGCAAAATGCTTTCTGTTGCTCCACACTGTCTTGCTCTCCTGCTGCTCACTGTATTGCTGCAGCGCTCTGAAATATTAATTAGATGAGAAGGGGATCACCCTCAGATGACCCTCTGTGGCATTGCTTGCTGGATTGAGAGTCTGGGCTGCAGTGCAGCCCTAAATCTGTGGTTTTTATAGGAGAAGTGGTAATGGTGACTCGGTAGGGATGACAACTTGAACTGGTGGTGTCAGCTCTGACTAATGATGCTGGAGACCAATAAAGGGACTCTTAGATTGGTGTGGCATTATTAGTCTCATTATTAATTATGTAGACATGACAGAGACATTAGTGCTAGTATTAGCCATCAAAATAAAACTGAATTATACTAATAAATCTCACTGATGAGGAATACTTGAAGGATCACAGCTATTCCCTAAAAGAAAGGAGAGGAAATGGAGTGAGTCTGGGGTAGGAGTGAGCTGGAGGTGGGGGGAAAGTTTGGGGATGGATACCAGTATGCTGAAGAGCATACAAATTAGGAGCCTGAGCAGAGGGGAGCAGGCTGAGGGTAAAGTCTGCCCCTGCCCTGGGTGGATGAGGTTGGGTTCTCCTGCATGTTACCAGGAATTATGGAGCCCATTGCCCTTGAGCCCAGCTCCCTGCACAGTGCTTCCCCCTTCCCTTTGGGACTCTGCTGCTGGCTTGATATCTAACCTGGGAACCACTGCAAAGGGTTTCTCTGTTGTACGAGGCTGGGACAAAGCACCCTGCCCGTCTCCCAGGACTCTTGTGAAAGCCTTAACGCTTCTGAAGAGTATGGGGATTGCAAAGGGCAGAGAGCGATGCAAACTGGGATGGGCACTTGTCAGGAGCAGGCTTTGGTTTGAGTGCTGCCCATGGACAGGAGCATAGGGAAGGAGGTATGTCTCTCCTGCCCTGGAGGGGAGGCAGGGAGGTCCTTGCTCAGTGGAAGAGGAGCTGCCTTTGCTTCTGGGTAGCCTAGCCAGCTTTGACCATGGTAAACTAAAACAAGGCAGTACGGATTGCCTCCTGCCCCAGAGACAGGTGGAGGAAGAAGAGTTGTGCTGCAGAGGGATGTGTGGGAATGGCGGAGTTCCCTGGGGTGGTGCAGTTTGCACAGTGCTGCTTGTCTGGGGCCACATCTCATTAAAGTCGGGGCCTTAATGAGCTGAGAAAACAGCATCTGCCAAAGCTTGTGTCTAGGCACAAGAGTTCAGGCGTGAAAGGGTTAACTGTCCATGGTGGGCCATGCTCTGCCCTGTGCTGGCCTTTGGTGGGGACCATGGGCGTGGGCTGCATCTTGCTCAGTGGTGACAGTAATGGCTCTATTTATAATGCTGTAAATGAAGTGCATGATAATTTAATTTGTACATCCATTAATACTATCTACTGCAGGGTAATCGCCTAAAACTCCATTTAGAGCCTATTAACAGGCTTCCGATCCTGCTGCCAGGTGTGGTCATGTCCATCCCACACGTGGCTGCTTGGAGGAGGACCCTTCCCTTCCCCTAACCCCACCGCCCTGGTTGGAGAGGGCTTCTGCTGGGCTGACGGTCGTTGCCCAGAAATCGCCTTTCCTCTCCGAAGTGGCCAGGAGACAGTTGCCATGGGTATCTCCTTGGCTCCATGGTGGGAGACAGGACGGTGATGAGTCGCTCTGCACACCCGAAGGCAAAGGGCTCCTATGGGACCTGTAGCCCCGGTGCCAGGAGCTACCTCAGCTCCCAAAGGTTTCCAAGGGAAGCGCATCCTGCAGATAGGAACCAGGCACCCAAACAGCTTTGTAAGGTTGGCCCAGGGTTGACTTGGGTCTCAGTGAATGGATAAGCTGCCCCTGCTCTTGGTTCCTATGGGTATGAGCAGGTTAATAAGGTTTTATCTCATGTCATGGTCTGGTTTGCAGTAGCTCTGGCAAAGGTGTTTGTCATCTGCCTGACTCCCAGGCAGCCTTTTCCTAGCGTACAAGGTCATCCTCTACTTTGCATCTTATCTTGGAAAACTGTCATTTACCAAACAAAATGTTTCTCTTAAGGAGAGTGCTGCTCTTATCCCCGACCTGTGCCTCTGTTTGCAGCGCCAGGATGGCAATAGTGGGGGGTCTCAGCTCTCTGGAGATTGCCATGGGTGGGAGACCAGGTCGGAGCTTCCTGTGCAAGGTTCTTGCATCCTTCTCAGTGGTTTGTCTCGTGTCCGAGAGCAGCTCTGGCCACTGCAGGCTGCACGTTGTTATTCCTCAAAGTCTGTTTAAAAATATCAGAGGGTCATTAAAAAACATTTAAAGGTTTGAAATTATTTTGGAAGTTTAGGGAGTCTGAGCTTTTGAAACATGGAGAAGGGGCTATTTGCAGGGAGGTATTCAGGGGTTGTGCTGAAAGTGGCTTGAATAGCCACTTCACCTCCCGGTGTCTGCAGGGAACTGGGGAAATTACCTGCCTCTTCCTGAAGATCTCGGTGAGAAAGTGATGTCTGAAAGGTGCTGGAGGAACGTGAGTAATTACACAAGTCCAGGGCAGTCGAGGTTCTTTCCTACAGAGCACACACTATTTAACATTTCTTGTAGATGCAGATATTATTTGCCATCTGCATTAGCTATTTCTAATCTCTGAAATGGAGCCAGAATTCTTTAAGAGTCACTGCTTTTGCTGAGCTGATGCTGGCTCTTTTGCCCGAGGAGCATTTGAAATCTGCCAGAATGTATGTATTGTCGAGAACAGAAATTGAAAACCCTCTACAGGATCTGCTGCCCCTGTGAATTATGAGCTTTCCCAAGTCATCAGGGAGAAGTGCCTGCTCTCCCTGTCTGCAAGAGCTGTGGATGGACAGAGGCAAAAGAAATCCTCCTCTCTCCTTCCCCCCTCCCACTGCCACCCAAAACTCTTTCTTTGGGTGAAAAGAAGCTTTTGACACAGGCACGCGTGCATACACATGCGAGCGCTTCCGTGCCTCCCAGGGACCTGCCTGCCTCTGCTGTCCCTCCTTCCCGGGGAGCTGCAGCTGCTGAGACACGGGTGTCGGGGAGATCCGTCCCCTCTCTGCGGCTGTGAGACCCCATGAATAAAGTGACCAAGGTTTTGAAGATCCTTAAGAAGTCATCGAGGAGGAGGAGGAAGAGATGGAGAGAGGAGCTGAGGGTGGAGGAGGAAGGGGAGAGCCGGGAACTCTGTGACCTGGGTGGTTTGTGCCGCCTGCAGCTCTGTACCGGTGGTAAGGAAACGGGAACGCTCCTGCTCGCCCAGGGATAGATAACGTGTCTGTTTGATAGCCATGCTTACGTGACGGGAGAGCTTCCTACTATTGTGCTTTTTTCAAGGGATGAAAAATATTGTGGGACAAGCGGTAAGGGCAGGGAACTGGGGCTCCTGGGTCTCTGTTATAAACTTGCAAGGGTGGCATTTTGGACATTTGTGGAATGGGGACAGTGTGGAGTCATCTTTCTGGTGGAATGGTGTTCCTGAAAGTGCAGGGAGAACGTGTAGCTCATGGAGATTTTTGTTTGGTATGGGGTGTTGCGTTTTGAGATTGTGTGGTTGTTTATGGTGTATGGTGCAACAGAAAAACAATGGGAAATGGACAAATGTAGGTTGCTGTTTTTCTGAGAGATTTTTTTTTTTTCTGTAAGAGTGTGCTACAGACAAAGTTGGTCTGGACCTAGGTCCGTTATATCCATCCTTATCTTCCAAGCAAACTGTGCTGTGGCTGTAATGTAATTGAAAATGATTCTGAGTTTAAAGGTCAAATGAGACAAACCCAAATGTAAAAAAGGAACATTTACAGCATTCCCCAGTGTGTCCAAACTCTCTGCCGGTGGCTGTGACCCAGCAGAGGAAAATGAGAAGGGCTGCACGCTTGGCCATCAGGCTCGGCTTCCTTCGTTCTGCATTGCCAGCATCCAAAGGATGTGAAGCCCTTATGAAACTTCGCTGAAGATGATGCTCTGCTCACGTCTTATGTAGGTCACTGTTCTTTTCGCTGTCACATTTAGTAGTTTGCTTGCAATAGCATTGTTGCAGCTTTCGAACATTTTACGGGCTCTTTTTCTTTCTCTTAATTCTCTTGAGCTGTTTCTGCCCCCGTCCTGGAGCCTCTGATGGCCCTGTTCTTACAGAACCCCAGCCAGCGGGATGTCTTCATTCACAGCTGGAGACCTGGGGCACAGGGATGTTCCTGGACTTGCCCAGGGTGCCACAGATTGGGGCAGGGCTGGACATTTGAGGCCTGAGCCAGTGCTGTAATAAGCAACACTGGTGACGATCCTGCTCTCAACTTCAGCTTCTACGTGAAAACTCAGTGTGTATTTTTCTTTATTTTTTTTTAGTAGGCAGCTGTCAGCTGAGGAAGTTCATATCCAGCCCTGAACTTTCCTGCTGCCTGGGAACATGGTCCCATCACAGTTGAGTGTTACATCTGGTCCCCATCCTTCTGAGCTCTTGGGTGCTGACCTGAGAGAATGGAGCGTTTTGGTTATTTTTTTTTTAATTTATTTTGTTTTTCTTTTTTATCAGAAGAATGACACAAATCTTTTGAACCTGCAGTTAGTGGGCAATACTTGTTAGATGGTCTGGGTCCTTCTCAGCTGGATGTATAGAGTGGACCTCTCCCACTGAGCTGTGTGTCCAGGCTGCCTGGCAGGGAAAGGAGAGGAACTGGTGCTTCTCAACCCAAAACGGAGATCTCAGACCCATGGGATGAATTCTCCAGAGACCCTCTTCCTCTCCATTGACTGTAAGGAAAGTATAAGCGACTGACTAAGGTGAAGATGTCTCTCTGAGTTCCATGTGGCTTGGAGGGCTTTTGGGACATGAATGTGTGACCATCTAAGAAAGTTTTCGCTTTACTGCCTGGGTGTGCTGTAGGTGAAGAGCCCCCGTTTCACAGTTTCTGCTGCTTTGCAACAGTTTGTTAGCCTGAGGCTTTGTAAAAAGCTGAACCGGTGGCTTTTTTTCCATAAATGCAAAATCATGGGTTAATGCCCCTTCTGCCATCTAGACAACAGTGAGAGAGACGGGTTGCCAGGGAAAAAAAAGCATCTGTTGAGGCAAATGGGGAGAAAAATAGTGCATTCCTGCAGTTGGGTTCTCTGCCAGCAGTTATTCTAGCCGGTTATGTCTCTACAATAAAATGTAAATGAATGCAATCGTTTGTTTTGCAGCCTGGAGGCCCAGTGGTATGCAAAGATAAGAGAGCATTTCCCATTGTCTGTGCGGTGGAGGTGGCTCCTCGCGTTTGCTGCTGTCTCTCCGATACAGCATCTGAATGTTGCCTTTATTATTAAAAACACATATATGGGAGTCTAATGTCTTAAACAGATTAGCGTGGTGTTTACAGGCGCGTCAGCCAGCCCCGTCCCCGCAGGCTCTCGACATTCTTGTGCCTTCTTCAGGAGCGGTGCACAGAAAGCAGAAACACCGAGGGCTGGTGGAAAAGCAGCTTGTGCAAAGACACGAGGCAAGGAGTGATGGGCTCATAACGGGTGCTGGTGTCACTGGTTGGAGGGATGAGCAGGAGGGATTGGGGGATGCCAGCGAGCTGCTCCTCTGGGGGCTGGAGAGGGGGAACAAAGGGAGATTGGAGAACAATAGGACGTGGCAGTGGGATAATCTCGCATCGTATTTAGGGATGTTTAATTGGCCTGTCAGTTTTGCACATCACATCTCATGCATTTTCATAAAGATTCCTCGTTGCCTCTCGTTTTATCTTCTTGTAGCTCCTTGGATTTCCCTGCAGACGATGTCTCTGGATTTCTTTGTTTTCCTCCCCCCGTTTTGGAGCAGCGCTGAGTTGCCTGGTTTGTGGTGTCTGAGCTGAACGGCAGATTCAGCAAAGGGGCTGTTTGGGAAAATCTCGCCTTATCCTCAACAGAGGGAGAAATTTGGAGTGGGAGGGGGGATTGTCAGTGCCATCTGTCGTGGCTCTCTTTGCACTGGACTAGGGCTCTGAATACAAACCCACATCCCAGTCATGTGTAGTGCTATGGGGAGTTAAAATTTACACTGGAGACTTTTTAAGTTTGGTGTTTGGGGTTTTTTTTTGTGTTATGTGGTTTGTTTGGTTCTTTTTTCCCCCCTCTGGTCCTTCTGAAAGCTAAGATACATTTATTCTTCTGATTTCCACCCAGTATCATCTACCTTAGAAATAGGTTAGGTTAAATAAATATATTCCAAGGGATGTTGCTCAGCCTTTTAGATCATGTGTTAAACTCCTACCCTACACTGCTAAGTGATGCCAGACCAAGTTGCTTCATCCTCCCACAAGAAATCCCCCAGGCACGTAATTAAAACCAAACCATCCTTGTTAGAGCCGCTGGCTGAGCTCACCAGAATTGTTCTTTCATTTCTTGTGGCTTTGAAGTTCAGGAGCGCTGGGGCTTGGAGGGATGCGAGGACCCACAAAACACAGCCATGGCAGGCAAAGGAGATCTGCAACGACTGCTGAAGGGTTCTTCTCAGAGCCAGTCTTGTCCCGTCTGATCCCTGGGGTGAAGAAATCTTCAGAGAGGTGCCTGGTCCAGAGTGGGACCACACCAACAAGAGGGTCCAAAAGTACATGCCAGGCTGTCCAAAGGGTTTGGGTGCTTTAGGTATGATAGCCTTTCAGAAATGTCTCCTCATCATGACTTGGAGGCTGGTGCTCTGGACATCATGGGGCAAAACTCGTGAGAAGCCAGTGGGGTGTCCCTGACCCTGGCCAGGGAAGGATGGGAAGAGCTGCAGGTGGTGGGGGAGGACAGGGATGGGCATCACCCTGTTTCTTGCTTTGGGAGAAGCACCTGTACTTCATGCCAGCAGAAGAGCAGCTGCCACAAGGCCCTCTGTGTCCCATCAGCAGGGTTGTTCTCACATGGCTTTTATGTGTGTTGTGATGACAGTTTGGTTTGTGGCAATTTATTATCCTGCGGGATTGTCTCCTCTGTTTATATCCCATGGGTCTCGTTGTCCAGCAGTAAATCATTGTAAAGCTGATAGTTTAGTTTCCAGCCATAAATTCAGATGCTGGAAAAAGAGATCTGTGTATTCCTCTGCCTCTCTTCTTTGAATGAGGCTGTTCATAGAGCTCTCTATACCCCCAGGTTTCAAGACGACGTTTCGCGAAAGCGGTGATAAGTAAATTAGTGTCTTGAGGAACCTCTAAAGAAATGCTTGCTTTTTTTATATGGGCATCCAGGAGGCAAAATGATTGGAAAAGGCTGTACATTGGGGAAGGGGGAGAAACAGGAAAGGGAAAAAGATCCTTTTGGCAGTGCCGAAAGATCCTGAGAAAAGGCAACAGGCTGGAGACCCCAACAATCCTCCCTCTGCCTGTGCCCATCACATACATACATATAGATACAGAGTATGAGTGTGCTGTCAGTGGAGCAGTTATTAGTGGTCATACTCATATCGAAAGATATAAACTGACCTGTTGAGTGGGAAACAGTTGCCCTTTATCAGCTTTTCAAAGTAATTTCCCGTGTGGTGACCAGCAGAAGGAGGAAACTGTGTTTCCTAAGAGGAGCCTGGTGCTCTTTCAAAGCCCCAGCATCTCCGATCTCCCTCCCTGCTAACGGGGTCGGGGCACCTCTCGGCAACTCCCGGCACCCCGCTTGTGTGCATCCTGCAGTGCTGTGGAACGGGGATTGCTGGCGTACGCTGGAGATTCAAAGGTGACTGAAGGCTCACGAATGGTTATGGGATCTCTGACGTCCAGCAAAGACAATTGTACAGAGAAAGCTTTTGATCAAACAGAGTCAATCTATTGTAACCAAACAGATTTTGCTGTGAAAATATTTTGTTTCAACATTTTTGGCAATTAAACCTTTCTTCATCTGTTTGGTGCTAGCAATTAATTAGCTGGTAATACCCTCTTTAGAATAAAGACAAATGTTTTCATGTCTTTGCTGAAGGCTAATATTTGCAAAAAAACCCAAGAAAATTAGGTGAGTTCCTTAAATCTCTGCAGTCTTGCCCTGATAAATATACTTTCTTACTGTTAAGCTTTCCATGAATGTCTGTGTGTGTCTTTCTTGTCTTTCATATAATGCCCAGCGCTAGAGAGTGGCTAAATCAGAGCTCCAGGTTTCAGCTTTCAGAGGATTGGAGTGATCAGTCCTCCTGTCTTGGGGTCACCTGTAATAAAGACCAGGGAAATGGGTCAGGGTGAGATGTGCAACGGGATAGATGGTCTTTTTCTTCAAGAGCAAGTACGTGAATGCTCATAGGGTTAGAGGTGGCATCTACACCTCGCTTGCTTATCGAATAGTTGCAGAAGCTGGGTAGCTTAGTCCATTTTTTCAGCTGGATCTTGATTTCCTGGGGAAGCAGGGACACGTCCTGAATTAACTTCTCAAAATACTCTGCAGCACTTGCTTTGGCAGCTTTTTTTGAAGTTGAATGATAAAAATAACAGCACAGGAGTTGTCGGAATTTCCAGGCACCATTTGTCCTCTGATCAACCTGAAACCCCTCTTGTAGGGTGCATCAGCACTGACTAGGGAGCTCATTTTCCTGCTCATTCCCCTGATGATGGGACCCGTCCATTAATAAGGAAATGCAAAGAGAGAGTCAGAGTTTCAGGCTCCCTTACTATAAAATGCAGCTTTGATGTAGTTTTTAGATGACAACTTAAAATAGAAGGTATAGACTGAGTTGTGGCCTTTGTGAAGGGCTGAGTTGGACTTTGCTCATTAGAGAATATGGCAATTCCTGTATGAGGAAAATAGATGGTGTTGGGGTAGGAAAGTATTTCAGAAATACGGATTATAAATGAGGTCTGAAGAGAGTAGACATGGGAGATGGAGTTCTCAAAGTCTCCCTGGGACAGTGACAGTAAAGTATCTCCGTTAGCGAGAAGTATTAAATTGATGGTAGGTGCTTTTGGAAATACCACCTGCCAGTGACATTTAATCTATTTTTAATTATGCCATCATGACGGTAATTACGATGATTTAGGTATTTCCAAACAAGTCTCTGTTTAATGATGGCTGCAGTCAGTTCTTGGAAGAGTGTTGGGTCACCTCTGACGGTGCAGCTCTGGGGCTGGCAAATCTGCACCTACTGTCAAGCGGGGGAAGAAAATGAGGTCTTGTGTGAATGGAAAAATGCTTATAGTAGGAAAAATTAATAAGTTCTCAGATGGATATATGCATTTAATTAGGACTGGGCTCAGTTCGCTGCTCTGCTGTTGGCTCCCAGTCCAATACTGGGCAAGCCACTGATGGGCGAATTTTCTGCCAGAGTAAACTGGTGTGGCTGTTTTGCAGACAGGAAAGCAATGCCAGTAATATGCGGCAGTGGATGTGGTCATTAGGTTTGATGGTCATTAGCTTTGATGGTGGAGAAGGATAATTGAGCTTGATGTTCTGTAAAAACACAGCCTAAAACCTTCATCCATGTATCCCTAGTAACCTGGACAAGACCAAGGCAAACCTTTTGGTTTTCTGGAAGGCAGGCATCTGGTTTTGATTTGAGATCAGAACCATAATGTCGGTGCAGTGTTTAATGATAATAAATTTCAATTTTGTGCATCCTTATGAACACTCTGCTATTGTAGAGCGTAACATGGAACTTTTCAATCTTTTGCTTCAAAAACAAAGTAGTTTTTACTTGGTGCTAAGTATCAGTAAGTCTGCAGCACAAACATGCTGCTTGCAGAGGTGCATCGCTTTCCTAGCAGAAACAGCACCGATTCTGCATGATCATTAAAAATTTCCCACTATAACATGTCTAAAGTGAGGCTGTTGAATTTCAGAGCTAAGCTGCATGCTGCAGTGACCTCAGCTTTCCTATTGTTCTTTCTGGGGCTGGGAAGGCTGCTGGTGCTCTGTAAGTAACAGTGAGATTTGTGTGTTATCTTTTAACTGCGCTCGCAGTGAAAGGCTGCAGCTGGCGCTTGGGCTGGGTAATAAGGAGAACCTGCTTGGAAGGGAAATGACTTTTGGCCCTTGGCATACTAACTTGTTTCAGGCTATTACTAGCTAATTGCTTCATTAGCACAGCAGCAATGTAAAATAGAGTGAGAGGACTGCTGGGAGTACATACATGAAGGCGTAGCGTGACCCCCGTCTAGGCGAGCATCTGCAGGCAGCGTTTGCGAGAGGCTTTCGTTCTTCTGAGTTCATTGGCAGAGAGAGAGGCAATGCAGCACATGGAGATAAGACTGGTTTAATTTCTTGCTTCAGGAGACTCAGCTGTCTGCTTGGAAAGAGTGATGCCTTGTCCATGGATTTGCAGATTGAACAAACATACTGCTCCATTTAATTATTAAAGATCTGCTGAAGCGTTTCCTGGCAAAATAAACTGTGGTCTTACGCTGAACCCCAGCAACAGTGCTCCACCTGCAAGACCACGCTTCTTACCGTGGGCAATAGGCAGCACCACTTTGGTTGCTGCTCTTTGGGGTAATACAGCTCTCATAACCCCTTTTCCACACGTATACAATATTTCCTTGCAGTTAAATAGCTGCTCTTATTTACTACTATTACAGCAGCATTTCTAAGCAGGGATCTGGCTTCTCTTACGCTCTGCTGTGCAGAAGCAGGAAAAAAAGATGGGCTGAGCTTCAAGCACCTGAGCTTTTGGTTTGCTGTGGATGCTGGTAGGACTGCACCAGTGAAATACTATCAGGGAAAAATATCAGAACGCTTTTACATGTGAATTGTTGAGATATTCTTATCAGCTGATAAAATTATGATTCTAGCAGGAGATGTCCAAGTAATACTGGTGGAGCTCAAGTTAGAAGCTCAGAAGAGGTCCATAGATGTGAATGTTTGAATTACCTGCCTTCTTAGCTTTGGGTCATAATTCAAATGCCATTCACCCATTTGAACTGCAGAGAAGTGCCTGTAAAATCCTCCGCATTCAGCCTTTCTGCCTGTATGGGGTGTGAATTATGGGAGGGGACAGCTAGGAAGACTTTGTCCGCATGTAGCTTTCACCTCTCGCCTTCACTTGTCTTTACATCATCTTCCTCGAATTCTAGTCTTAGTCTAAACCTAGATACAAACCATTAGCATCTCGGAGGTTTGGGTTGAGGTGCAGTCCCCACGCGTGTGACTTTTGAAACCGTGAGTGTGGTGCTTACGCACGGCTCCGTTCACTGTCTCGGCAAACGCGACGGTGAGAACTGAGCGTTTCTCCAAAGAGCCTCTTGCTGGTTTCTTGCAGCTGATGCGAGAGAGGGTTGAGGATCTGGAGAAATTCTAATTCAGAGACATAATTATATAGAGCCACGAATTAAACATGGTATTTCTCATGACATGGCTTTCTGTGAAGCTGGTGAGTTTGAGAACAGTTGCAGAGGACGTTAGAGCATGTGTCAGAGAAGTCACCCACGGATGCAGAAAATAAGAAGGGCTTTCAAAATCCTGAGGGTGAAGGTTAATGACTGAAGCCTGTTTGTCTGCTGAGCTGAACACAGTTTCATGACAGGCTGTCACCTTCATAAGTTATAGCTGGGTTAATTAGACCTAATAGTGCCCCGGCAGAAGTCCCCCCCCGATGTCACTCTGTTGGAGGCTGGGGCAGCGCGCAGGGGAAAGCTGTCGCCGTGCTAATGAGGACCAGGTAAGGTACTTGTAAAGCATAATTTATAGGATTTCCTTTTGGGAATTGTCTCCTAATTGAGCGTGGTTTCAATGAAACCGTTCATGGTTCACGCTGCTGCTGGTGTAATGTCCAATGACGGATAACCAGGTAAAGCCGTGCGGGTGTCGGCGTGGGCAGAGCATCTTCTCCCAAACCTTTGTTATTGGCAATGTCAACACAGGAGGAGAAACACGGTCAGCTGGGCTTTGCCAAGCTGAGACTTTGACCCCAAACTAACAGCATTTGTTAACGGTGTATTTGATTTAACGGGCACCGAGAGACAATAAACTCGGAGCCTGGGGGTCCGTCCAGTGGCTTTGGGGAGGGGGTGGGCTGTTGGCTGCTCTGGCACAGGGTGTGATGGTATTTCTGCAGGAATTCACACATCAGGAGGGAGAGCTTCATCTCTAACAGCATCCCACGAGTCCAGGGGATATCTGATTTTTCTAGATCAGCTCATCCTGAGCTGTACTGAATTTGTTGTTTCAGCATTGATCCAAGTTGCTTGTCTAAGGCAGACTTTTTGTCTCCAAATGCTTTAGTGCTGCATTTGCCTGATGCTGTTTGCTTCTCTGGCTCTCAAAGAGCTCCCAAACTCTTTGGGGAGTTCTGACTTAGCCTGCACTACAGAATTAATATTTGCGAGAGGAATCTTCAGTCTGTTGCTGGCCAGTCTGTTGGAGGTATTTTTACTGGACAGAGTTATCCGACAAAATGTGTTTACCAAGGGTAAAATTTTGACCAAGGGCTGTAGTAAAAGCAGGCAGGTTGTTTCATACCTTTTGTTACTGATACCTGAAATAATTCCCGTGAGAAGTTACTCTTATGCTATCTATAGAGCAAAACCATCCGTAGTGAACTTTATTTTGCTTTCTTTTTAAATGGAAGATGTACACTGCTTAGTAGTCCGATCTATAGCGATGATAAAAAGCCTGTTAGCCCAGTGTCTGGTAATATCTGGTTTTCCTTTTTGCAAACAATGTGCAAATATGAAACCGAAATTTTTAAAAAAGGGTGTCCTTCCACAGAAATCTGTGGTTTTCTCCCCAGAACCCCTCTTATGGGTCTGCCGGCTGACTGTACCTATGGTCACACAGAGTTGAAGCCTATTTACAGTAAGGCTGGAACATCCTTTAAACTAGTGAAGAGAAGATGAAAATAATCTGAACAAATTCACAGTATTATCAGTATTTGTACCATTAATGCATTGAACCATAACTGCGCCTGTTAGTAAGGAAATACTGCCTTTTAAAATGCATTTTAGTACGATGTACAATTTTCAGGATATGCATTAGACACATGGGATTTTGTATTCTTATTCCTGAGGAAGGAAACAAACTGTATAGCGGCTTCAAGGGAAACACGAACTAATTTAATGCGAGCTCTACTTTGAATAGTTTCCACTCCTTTAATTTTGTTCTGATACATCTTTTCAAATGGTTACATGAATAGGAGCCTGTTTTCTTCCTTACCATTTCTCCCCAGTTTGCTATTATAGAAGAAGTGTAATCATTGCCAGACAGATAAATGCAGCAGTACATACGTATATTCCGAATACTGTATATTCATTAATCACACGGTGTTTGGCTTTATTTTCCTGATCCTCGGTGTATATCTATTTTCATTATCCTCTCGCATTATTTGCAACAGACTCTATGGCTTGTCAGAGCCACTTCAAATACCAGACATGATAAATGGTAATAGATTTCCCATTATCCAAATGCTTTTTTATCCTCTTAGCTTAATTGCTGCATTTCTCACTCCTTTTGTTGTGCGCTCCTGATGACCAGTGTCCCCGCAGTCATTTCCTTCGCTGAAATGAGGATTAGATTTATATGCAGGCGAGCTGAAAACACGCTCGCTTCTGTATCAAAGAGAAACAGCTGCGTTTTGTTTGCAGCTAGAATTTCCTCTGGGGTAAAACTAATTGTCTTGGGACACTGCAGGCTGTTCCCCTGGCTGCAGGAGTTCTGAGCCTCTCGGAAGAGGGAACGCTGGATCTTGAATATTCTGGTTTATGTCTGAATGGGCTTGAATCCCAGGGATGACCCTAGAGAGAAGGTGAAATGGCATGGTTCCTCTAGTTGTATTTGTAGACTGGTACTTCAGCATCATGAAAGCAGGCAAAATCAGGTCCAAAATACGGGAAAAACCGTATAAATTATTGTATAAATTTCCCGTATAAATTTATACGAGAAAAACCATATAAATTCCTCTGCTACAGCTCCAGCAAAATCAATGGACATCCATGTGCTTGGTAGTGGTGGGAGAAGAAAAAACAACCTGGGCAGAGCAAGCAGTTGTGTGTGGGGAGCTGGGGATCGGCTCTCGGGCTGCCTTGGAAATGGGACATTTGGGGCTCTGTGGGATCTCAGCAGCCCCCTTGGGCTCTCGCAGCTGAGGCAGGAGCAGCCCTGTGGCCTGGCCCCATCCCTCAACCTGTCGTTCACCCCGTGTGCGTGTTTCTCGCGTGATACAAATGTGCTCAGGCTTTTAGTCTTCTGTATGAGGCTTTAAATACATGCTTTACATCTAAATTTATCTATATTTGATACACCTGTCAATGGTTTCCACTCTATTTTAAAGAAAACACGGTGGAATCAAGAGGATGATCTCCAGTCCTGTTACGTAAAGATTGATCTCCGAAGCACGAAGAGTTTATTGAGTTTTAAGGGTCTGTAATTGGAGTTCTTGAATTTGAGATTTGGTGTTAACTCCTCTGGGATTGTCGTTTGCGCTGTGCTGCTGATGCTGCCACGTGTTCAAAGCAGCTCCCTTTTAGCCCTTTTCTTGCTGGAAAGCTTTCTGGGTCAGGCTGTGCTATGTTTCCCTTTGCTTCCAAACTTCACAATGTTGAGTTTGAGTTCACCAAACGTGTGCTTCCAACCCGAACGGCGGGAGGGTGATCCCGGTCACAAATGTGGTCAAGTCCCAAATGTCCATCTGTCGTCGGCAGCTTCTAGCCCTCAGGTATTGACTTGATAATCAGCATTTCTTCTCTACGTTGGGAGTTGCCCCATGAGCTCCTGGAGGGCAATTTTGAACTCCCCTGGGACCCGTGGTAAGAAGTGGTTGGGAACTGTTGCTGCCAACATCTGAATCCCCCTAGATGAGGAATATTTTCCTCCTTCAGCTGCTAAAAAGCACTGGGTAAGGCTCAGCCCAGTAGGACAGGCCAGTCAAAAGCTACATGCTGCTCTCAGCATTATTTGAATCCGAAAGTGAGATAAAAGGGAGCAGTAACATATTGATCAGAGTCCTCAGCAAGCGTCCCTCTCCCAGAAGAGATTGGGGATGAGCAAGAAGGCAGCGAGACCTGATGTGACAGTACGAACCCTTCCCAAGGTCCTTCCATCCAGAGAGTGGGAAGAGTTCATGGTTCTGTGTGTGATCCGCCCTGACTTGGGAAGGGTGCTGTGGAGGGATGGAGAACAGCAAGGGAGGTGCAGGGGGCAGAGCGTGTGGGTGTACGATCGCTAACGTACGCACCTCAGCCCTGAGAAGTGCTGTCGTGGAGGGGCACAGTGCACCCCATCCCCACTGACACCTCTCTGGCCCAGGGATGCAGTCAAGGGCTGCATGGTCAGAAGGTGGTTTGTGGAACCAGGAGCACACAAACCACAGTCTTAATATTTGTTGAACACAGAGGAAACTGCCCTTGTGGAAGCTCTGCAAGTTACTGGTTTGAGGCACCGTCAGGCCATGCAAGTCTGTGTTTACCCTGGCTTAAAAACTCAAATTAATATGACCAAGCTTTACGAAGACTTAACGGTAAACCTCTGCTGTTGTTCCTTCTGAGGCTTTCAAAAGTCCAGAAAATTATTCCTTTGGAAATCTGATTTTCGGTGTCAGCATGTGAGAAAAGTGAGATTGATATTGGACTAGGAAGCTGAATAAAAGAACAAGTAGTGCTGCATCATCTCAGCTAGTATCTTAAATGGCTATTCCTTGGGTAGGTTTATTACATTTTGTCTAATATACTGTATATGTATTTCACCCTCCTGTGCTGCTTGTATTTAATAGGGGGTAGCTTGGGGACTGTGAACTGTGTCTTGTCACTGTGTGAGCCACAGGCTTTTGGTTTGTTGTGTCCCCTTAGTCACCAGATCTGGCTGGATAGAGGGACCTCTTTCTTTTAGCTGCCCCAAATCTACCCTGTCATCCTGGTTTTGAGTTCTTATACAGGTCCTGCAAGCTCCTTTTTATCCCACAAAGCAAGTCCTCTTGAACAGGTCAGGTGTGTGTTGGGTCTCGCCAGACCCCAACCCACGCAGACCCTCGGGATACAGATGGGAGGAGACCTCTGCTGGCTTCTCCCACAGTACGAGCTCCTGGGGAGGGTTTACGTAGGGCTGACTTCTCGTGGGGACCCGAAGAACCCCTACCAAGAGTGAGGTGTCTGTTTTTCCTTCCCCTAAATCCCCTGGTAGTTCTGCCTAAGAGCAGCTGGGTGTTTTCTATCCTCAACAACCCCTGCTGAGAACCAGCGGTGTCCTGGGATGCTGCCTGGGGCTGCCCACCGTCCTCTGCTGTGTGCAACAGCTTGTGAGAGCAAAAGCTCTCCGGCAGTTTTAGAAGATGCAGCCCTGAGCTGCCCCAAGGCTGCTCAATCCCCAGCACAAATCTCCAGGATGATCCATCATCCCACTTCTGCAAGCAGAAGGTGGGACTTGGGATCCATCATGTTCAACCAGTGACTTGTACATCCCTGGGGCGGTGGCTCTGCTCTCAGGTCTGTGGGACATTGTCAGTAGTTTCTGCGGACACAAAAAGCTTTTTGCAGGAAAGTTTTGTTAGCAGGACTTAATGCTGTTGGGGCTGTTGCCAGGATGTAGCCCCTCGGCACGTCTACCAGTGCTGGCTTTCTGGTGAACTGGTCCCATCAAATCGAGGGCTTTTGTCTCCTTTGCTTGGGTAAGCTCTGGATTAGCTTTCTAGTGAAGTGCAGCCGTGCACCCATATGTGCTATGGAATAATGTTCCTTTGCAAATTAATATGTTAATGTAGTACCAGATTCCCAGCCCTTAACAGCGGGAGACTGGCGATGGGTTTATAAACATCAATGAGTGATTTTATTCATCTGGACAAGATAACAAGACAAACCAGCCCCGCACTGAAAGTATTGCTGGAAAGGGGTCTGTCCCCCTCTAGCTCTGTCTTTGGCATCCTCCCCTCTCGCTCCCTCTGCCACTGCACAAAGCACAACTCCCTTTCACAGTAATCGTAAATTAGTTTGGAGCCGGCAGCCCCTCGCAGAGCCAGGCAGGGGTGCGGAGGGAGAAGCGGCACAGAGCCATGTGAGCGGAGCGCGGGAGCTTGCGGCCAGGGAGGATGTTTGCTGTTTCGCTCAAGTGCCGGCTCGGGGTGGTGAGACGGAGGAATAAAGGTACGGGGAGAGCGGAGCGGTTCCCTCCTGCCTGCGAGAGGGACTCGGAGGGGGATCGGTTGGACGTTTGCTTTTCCTTAGCTGGGCAGGCAGAAAAAAGCTTTGTGGGTGCATTGGTGGGGGGAGTTAAGATTATTTTACTTTCTTGCATATTGTGTATTTTTTAAAAGTTGAATTTTTTTTTCTCTTCCTGTTGACTCTCTGGATTTTTATTCTATCCATCTGCCGCGGTTATTATTGTAGGAAAGCAGATATAGGTTAGCCTCGGAGTCTCAAAAGGTTTCCCTCCTCCCGTGCGGGGTGGTTAATTTTCAGGGAGAGGCACTTGAGTGTTTGCTGGAGTTCTGACGTCTGTCCCACCCCTGTGCTCCAAGGGGAGGGTGGGTTGACAGGATGAGAAACCTGGAAGGATAACGGGGAGAAAAATCAACTTTGAGAGTTGAGAAGCAGTAATACTTTAAATATATCAGAGTAAGTTAATCTGAGATAGGAACTTCTCACCATCCTGCAGCATTGCACGTGATGAGCAGTAAGTCAGTCTCTTGTGCCGGGCTGTGATCCCTGGTTTGGTTTAGTTGTATGAGTGTTAGATGGGTCTCCGACCGGTGTGGTGGAGGTTTCTGTGGCTGCAGAGCTCCTGGTTCCCATCACTGTTGCCTTTGGGTTCGGGGGGGTTTGCATTTTAATGGGGCTGGGAGCATTGCTCTCCGTTGAGCCCTTATTGCCAGCAGCACTCCTGCAGCAGATCAAAGTCCTTTGGTGTGAAGGAAGATGAACTGTGTTTTTATAGGGACTTCTAAAGAACAACAGCTTTTAGGGGCTGGGTGTAACTTGGGTGTTATTGATTTCAGGCTTCAGTGCATGCATGAACTCAGCTGTTAGCCTCACTTAAGGGGAGAGAGACGCACTTGCTGGTGCAGGGATCTCTGTGTTGATGCGTGGGAACTCTGTCAGGGCACCCCCAGGTACAAAACTCTGGTGGCGATGGGAAGGGCCTGAACGCAATGCGTAGAGTTCTGAGGTGGGCTAGACCTTAAGTCTGGGATGCAGCTCCCGGGCGTGCCTTGCCTAGTAAGTAAAAAAGCATTTGCTCAGATGAAGGTTGCAATTCTACGGGACAGAGCAGAGTCTAGAGCAGGAGCCCGAGGACTGTTGCACTTGGCATCCGTTACTGGGGTGCTAAGGGAGTAAGGGAGCACGTGGGCTGTGATGGCCTCGCCGTGCCGCTTCCTCCGGTGGGCGCATGGACAGCGGTGGGCACACAGAGGTGTCAGCAAGATGCTGTCTGTGCTCCCTGCTGCACACAGTCACCCTTGGGTTACTGTCCTGCTGTGGCAGCCTCGGAACCGAGCTGATTTCAGGTGAATGAGTTTGTGTTTGGCATCATTTACCTTTGACTATGCTGATGCTGCTTTGTTTCTTCTCCCTGATTTGGAGGCTTCATGGGCTTCCCTCTGCACTGGAAGGAGTTCCATGTTCTCCATCAAACAGGGTGGCACAGGCAGGATTTCCACCTTCTTAAAGTGGTGCCTGGAGGTTCTTGGATTGAACACAGCCCTGGGGTCCTTTTCAGTGGGGAAATGCCAGGAGAATGTTTGGTGCCCTGTTAGTTTTTCCAGTTCTTTTTCCCTGGCATGCTTTTTTGCTAAAGCATCCTAAAGGAATTGTCAGTAGTGTTGTAACATGAGTGGTTTTTTTCTTAGGTATTTTTCCAGGGAAGTTAGGAAAGACTGTTCTGACACAGAGTGTATTTGTGCCTGCAGAACACAGTGAAAACGCAGCCTGGGATTGTAATGAGGGTTAAAAAAGTGTTATCCCTGGACTAGCTGATAAAGTTTCAGTGGCTTTGGTTGAAATATTTAGAATTGACTTAAATCACCTGCATTTCTTACTGACAAATTTAAATGAGAGAATCACTAATCCAATGCTAAATTTTACTGCTTTGATCAAGGATTAAACTGAGCTGGAATTGGCTTTTGGGACTAGAGCTTTAAGATGAACAGCCAGCATAGTTACTTGTCTTCTATATTTTGGGACAGCTGATGTTTAAAGTATATCTCCAAATGACTGAGCAAAAATAAATGATGCCTAGGCACTGTTGCTACCAGAATGAACCCATCATGACTGCGAAGCAACCAAGGATGGGGAACTGGTGTGAATTATGCCGGCGAGGAACAAACTCTGCTGCATTTCCCATCTGCTGGTGCTCAAAACCCAGCTAGCTCTCTGTTGCATCCTAGGAGATGGTCAGGCTGGTAAAAACATGTGATTTGGCCCTAAAAATCCCCACCACCTTTGTTTCGAAGAGAGAAAAGAAGATACAGCGAAGGAGTCTGCAGAGGGATGCGAGAAGGAGAGTGGCAGGTATCCCAGCCCAGGTGTCTGTCTGTCCTCTGGTCCAGGTGTGACCCTGTGTCCCCAGACCACCAGCTCTGCCTGGCTCTGCAGCTGGATGCTGGCCAGGGGAGATGCCCCTTCTGCTCCAGGTTGATTGTGATTTAATTGTCAGGTAATGTGTTCAAATCTCAGCTACGGTGGCTGCTGTTAGTTCTGGGTAGTTCTAAGTTTAAACATCCTCACGGAAATGAGGGCTGATCTCGCTGTACTGATTGCTGCTCTCTGCTTCGTGACAGGCTGGCCCTTGGGCAAGCTTCCCCCCAGCTCTCTGCTCTATTTTCCTTTCCTTCCCTCAAACTCTAACTGCTCCTCCCCGGCTAATCCCTGAACTTCAGAGAGAAATTCTTGCTGTCGATCCTCTTTGGTTCCTGCTTTCCTTTTCTGGCTGAGCCCTTGAGCTTTTCCTGGCATGGGGAACGCTCCCAGTTAATCCAGCAGGCACTTGGCTGGGGGCGGGGGGCAGCCAGTGCTTCCCTACCCCCAGCTCTGCAGCTCCTTTGACCAACGTGGGCTCATGCAGCTGGAGGGCTCCTGGCTCCTCTTCAGGGTCCCTTGGTCCTCTGCGGAAGGTGCTATTGAAACCCCAAGAAATAAAGTCACTGGTCCAATACGATCATTAGACTTTCCTCTCTATTAGTGGGTATTCCGTTAGAAAAGCTAAAGTGCTGCAGATGTCAGGTGCCAAACGTCTGTTTGAAGGCTTGTTGTCCCCATGCCTGTCTTACTGCCATGCATCCTGCTGCTGTGGTGCTGCCTGACATTGGAAACAGCCTTTTATTTTTATCTGTCTGACTAAATTTTAATAATACGTGGTGTCATCGTAGTTAATTTTTGGGCACCTAGGTGCCAGCAGAAGTGTGATGAATGAAACATGACGGAAACATATTTTAACTTGATTATTTTTTTTTTTTTCAACCTCTAACTTGAGCTGAGCTCGAGTTGGGCTGCTTGGAGAGTGGTGGTTGCCTTCCCTGCTAGCCCCCAGTCACTGCAGCAAGTCAGCTGTGTTTTATAAATAAGTAAACAGAAGTGGTGAAGATCCTAAATCATTAACCAGATACATGTGTCGGCCTGAAAAGTAGCAAATGAGGCAATTTAAAGATGCTCTTGCTGTTTGTTCTGCTTTTCCAACGCCTGCAGCCCCAGGGAGGGGATGCTCTGCAGGAGCTGGTGGGACCAGGAGCTGCCTGAGCCACCAGCACTCACACCCAGGGGCCTGGACCCCGCTGCTGTGGCAGAAGAGAAAATGTCTTTACTTGGTTTGAGATGCTCAAACTAGAAGAATGTGTTCAGAAAACCTGTGGAATAGCATGATGCTTGCAAGAAAATTATCAGTTTTAGCACACAGCTTTTATACAGAGATCCAGACTTTCAAAGATTCCAGATTTTCAAAGATACCACGTGTGTGCCTATAGGCATCCTGGCTTGTCCTTTAGACAGAAGCTACTGTGTCCTGTCCAGTGTAGAAAGAAGTCTGGTTTTATTTCCGTGTTTTTGTTGTGAATGGTGTCATGGAAATCAACCCCAGGAATCGGGAACAAGCTCTCGTGCCTCATTGCCTTGTTGCTGTAGAGCGGAGTCGTGCTGTAAAGCATCCTGGCTGTGTTTCCTAGCAGAGGGTGTTTCTGCAACTGGCTTTCTGTCCAAAAGATTTGCTCCCTACAAAAAAAAAAAGTTTTGGATCTCTTGCAAAGGAAAAAAAAAAATAGGTGAGCAAGTAAACTGTTTGCATCCTGTGGTGTGGTGCCAAGTCCAGGGCACTGCCCAGCAAAGCGTTGGAGTGAAAGGTCCTACGGAGCATCCTCCTGGAGGAGGCAGCAGTCATTATTACTGCATTTATCCTCCAGGCCCGGAGCAGCCAGTAAAACACAGCAGTTTTTATTTAGCAGAAGGGCCACCAGCACCCAGAGAAGCCCGACTTCTCCCCAAAGCCGTGGTGTGGAGGTTGAGCCTGAGGCTGTGTGCGATGCTGCAGCCCTCGCCTGGCCGCCTTCTCCGCAGGATGATCCTTGCCTCCTGGGATTTATTCTCACTTGCATGTTTCATAGCAGAAGACACCTTGGAGGCTGCTGTGGTAAATATTTATGGGGTTGTTCCTCCTGCAGCAATGAAGCTGGGTGGCGGTGAACATAGGCAAGCTCCCTAAGCCCGAGCCACGGAGCTGGCGATGGCTGTGATTCCTCTTCTGTCAGCATGGATATGCTTCAGCCCTCTCTAGAGCTCATTAATAACTCATGAGCAGGCATGTTTTATTTATGTCTCTTCATAAAGCTCATTTTTCAGCCTGGTGCTGTAGCATCCCAGGTGACTGTCACCTGTTCTGAGCGTTGTGCATCTCCTTCGGCCCCAGCTCATCCCTCATCTTCCTCCCACCTCTAGCAGCAGAGAGGATATTGGTCTCTTGGGGGGGTAATTGAATGAAAAAGGGCTCTTGCAGGTGATAAATCCTTGCAGGGAAGCCAGTGTGCAGGACAGCATGTCCAAGGTGGCATTAACCCTTCCTGCTGGAAAGGTGCAGCACGTGCTGGTATCCCGAAGGCAGATCCTGCCCAGATCCCATGTGTGTGCTTTGGTTGCAGTGGGAATGAGAGCCCACCCTGCCTTGCTGTGAGAGCATTGAACAAGTGCAGTCGTGCTCGCCCATGCACCGTCCCTTTGCTGCGATGCTCAGTGGGTCCCGCGCTGTTTCTGGGGTGGTTTGGAAGATTTGGGCTTTGTTGTCCCTAGCTGTAAACTGCTGCAAAAAAGGAGTGAATTCCTCGTGCTGCTTGTGCATGGCCATGCATCCTTTCTGATTTGTGTATAAAACCATCCGGGTTTTTTTTTTGTGTGTGTGTGTTATTAAAGCTAGAAACAAGGGTTGGTGATTCTGTCCAATGCTTCCCATTTATGTTATCGTGATGAACAGTTTGTGTGTGCCGGGGGTTTTAATGGGCATTTGTGTTCTCTGTAACAACTTACTCCAGCTTCCCCAGTTGAGGTTCTTGGGAAAAGCCCAGGATGGTGAGAGCAGCACATCAGGGCTGATGCACATTGGCAGTGCTCGAGAGGGCCCTGGATGGGGACAGTGAGGGGACACTGTGGGTCGGTGTTGGGGTGGTAGACTGCAAAATCAGCTTTTTAGACTGGCCTGATTCCCCCAGTGGGGATGGGGTTTTCCAAGAGGTGGCTGGAGGTGTAGATAGGTGCTTACTGGAACAACAAAAAAAAAAAACCACACTAAAGAAAAAAAAAACCAAGCTCTCTAGATATTTCATTCCCTAATCCCTTTTGATTTCATACCTTCTTGGCAAGACAAATGGGCTTGCAGCCTAAAGAGGCAGGAGGTGGTGTTTCCAGCGAGGCTATGTGAAGCTGACGGAGGATTGCCGCTGTGGGTGATGCGCTGTCTCCTGGGGTGACACTGGGAGGACAGATGGACCTCCCAGTTCCTACTCCATCACCAGCTGTTGCTGTTCAGTTAAGAGCCCCGTGATGTTCTCGGGGTTTTACCCACTGGTGTTGCTGAGTGAGGGGAAACACAATTCTGTCTCTTGTGCTAGCAAGGAAGAAAATCAAAATCATGGTTTTTACAGCCCCAAAAGATAAACACTTGCGTGTCTTATGTGGGCAGACTGATTTAATGCTAAGCTAAAGACAGGAGGGAGGGCAGGAAGACCTGACTCCTGATTTTTTACTTTATTACTCGTTTTCATTTCAGCCCCTTCCACCCTTCAGGTCTCTCATAACTCACCTCCAGGCACATCCTCGCTCTGTCCTTGGGCAGTGGGTTTTTTATTGATCCTGGATCGTGCACGATTGGCAGTCCTGCAAATTAAAGGCAGAATGTGACAGGAAGATAAGGAGGACATTGAGGCCACGCTGGTGCCGTTGGGAGCGTTTGCCGTGGCTCCAGTCGATGGGCTCCCCGCGGGCGGATGCGGTGCTGCAGCAGGGAATGGAATCGATACCTTCCGAAGCAGTCTCGAGGAGTCATTTTAATAGTACTGGCTGCTGCCTGGCCATAAATTTGTTCTTATGCTTTTCTTCTGCTGACTTAGAATTATGGATGAGGGATGATGTGCGGGAAGTTGTTTGCTGCTGTGTTGCCGGGAGGTCTCAAAAGGTGTTGTAGGTCCTGTTCCCAACAGAGGCTTGTTTCAGCGGATGGGTTTGTCCGTTGGATCCAGGGCGTTGGACATCACCCGCTGCCCCCTGTGTCCCTGGGGCTGGGAGGTGCTGCTGATTTGACATCTCTGGCTTGTAAGCTCAGCCAGGGATTTTTGGAGAATGAAGAAAAATTTCCTTGGCTCAGATGATGATTATTCTGCTTTATCATCTAGAGAAAAATCAGACCTCAAATTTTTAATGGTGTAGAAATTCCATGAGGTTGCCACTGGCCCATGTGCGGAGTGAGAGAAAGAAATGCAAATTCAGATGATACTGTGGTTTGACAATTATCATTTAACCATTTTTTAAAATAAAACAGTTTGCTAAAGTTTGTAAGATGCAGTGAGCTCAGGGTCAACATAAACAATATTTTTTTCATATTATTTCACAATTAGCATCTTTCTGCTTATAAGGTGCATTTGAAGCATCTCTGTTTCCATTGTATACGTGTCACCAGAGAAGGTTTGGATGTTAGAACTGGGGATCTAAAGAAAGTTTTCCCCTGTTTAGTAACTGAGATACTTTTCTCCTCACTGTGTTCCTTACGTACACCAATGTGAGATTTATTTTTTTTTGCTTGCTGCTTCTAAGTCAGTGAATAACACTAAAGCGAGTAGACAAAATTATAACCCTGCATCAGTAAAAATTATTTTTTCCCCCTTAACTTCCTGTTATATTCATTTACAAAAAATTAAAAAAAATCCAAAAATGAGGGGCTAGAAAGGCAGGAACCCAAGTTACCTACAGATGGGTGTTAGGAGTGTGGGTGGTTTATATTCTTGCTGGCAGATCCAGGCTTTCTATCCTGTCTCAGTGTAAATATCTGGTAAGGAGCTACGTTTTCATTTCATACTTTGATGGAATTACTTTGAGTGGGTAAAGGATGAAATGAAATGCCTTCATTTACTAACAAAATATTTAAACAGTGTATTGCAGAGAAGTAAAAGGACAAAAATAACGTGAAGTGAGGTTTCAGTGTTCTGGCTCTGATGGAGTCTTGAGATGATAACGAGGCTATATATTAGCAAGGTATGAAGGTCTGTATTTAATTTATGTTTTTGTGATCTGGCCAAAAAAAGATGCAAACAGAAAGCTAAACATTAGCTCTTTAGACTAAAATTAGGGTCATTTTTCAATTAGTTCCAAAAAATCTGGTGGTCACCAGCTGCTCTCCTAATGCAACAGTGAGCTAATAGCAAGAAGCGCTTCTCCAGCTCTCAGCTCCCTCGCTGGTACGCTGTGCTGGCTCATTTAGCGCGGGAAGAGGAGCGATCTGTCTCCTTGTGGAGTGTGCTGGGCTGGGATCTGTTCCCTTTCGTCTCTGTTGTGTGATGAGTTACATCCCACCGTATGCAGGGGAAGAAAAACAGCGCCGTGTGCCTCATCCTCGGGTCTAAAAACCCACCCTATTATTTCTATTGTTTTCTTTTATAAAGAATATTTATTGTTTTCTTTTATAAAATATTTTTTCTAAACGTGCTGTGTCGTGCATTTGAGGCTCAGCGGGTCTGATGAGCTGGAATTGGGGTTGTGTCCTTGCCCAGGCTGGCAGCCTAGTGCTGAACTTCTCTCCTCTTCTTGGTTTCGCTCAGACCCTGAGGGTTGTTGTAACCTAGTTTTTTGTGAATGATTTCCTTTTCTCTCTCTCTCTCCCTCTCGCTCTTTTTGCTTTACGCAGTACAGCCAGATTAATTGCACAAAGCTGTGGAAATCAACAGCCCTGTAATTCGGGGCTCAGTAACTGATAGTGGGAGAGCACAGGGAAGGGTTATGCTGCTTATAAGGTTGCCACATTATTTATCAATCCCCACATTTCCTTCTTTTTTACAATCTCTTTTAGGAAGCACAAAACCAAAAGCAAGCTAACTGCCTTTTCAAAAAATTGCTCTGGCTTCACAGCCAATATGTCCCTTCTCATCCGAGTGCACTGGACTGTAAAGGAACAGTCATGAGATAATGTTTTCTCCTCATACACACTTTTTTTTTTTTTCCCACCAAGAAAACATACCTGGGCAGAAAACAAACATTTTGGACACTTGTCCAGAATCTTGCAGCAGTTTGCTTTGCACTGTTGCTGTGACTGTGCTGCCTTGGATACATCAGCATCCATTACTGGGGCCAAACACCGAATAAAAGTGATTAAAAGCCAATGTTTGCTGAGATATCAGTGTGTGAAGGTACTTTTCACCAAGGTACCTCAGCCTAAATGTGGAGTTACCAGACACTCTGCTTTTCCCCTGAGTTGTAGCCTTTTTCTGCTGACCGACATGTAACCGAGGGATGTCATCCTGATTCAGCCAAAGGCTTTGCACAGAACTCTTGGGTTTTCTTCCCTTGCCTCCAATTGGTTTTATCCTGTTTTGTTTAAAATATGTTTGCATCTCTTTAAAAGCTTTGGGAAATTAGGAATGTAACTGATACATCTGGCAGTGAGGGAGGCAGAGCCTTTTTCCCCATCTAATTTCTTCCTGCGTCTATTGCAGCCCCTGTGAGCGCTCCAAGAAGCGGAGGAGGTTGGGATCTTTTTAGTTAAAAGGGGGACTCAGAACTCGGAGATCCATCAGATCTGTAGAGTTTTGAGGTACCTGCCATTAGAAACTCCTCCTTGAGTCCTGGATGAGCTTTCTAACCGCAGTTAGACTAAAGAGAGAGCTATTTCCCTGAGAAATAGGCAACACGGGATGGTCGGACATTCTCCCGAGCAAGAGGATCCCAGTTCAGATCCTTGATGTGCCTGATTTAGATCTGGAGCTGGAACTGGCATCTCAGGTTATTTTAGGTTATCGACTATGATCCTTCAGTTCAAAAAAATGTTTCCCCACTCAGATCTGCTGCCAGCACAAGAAGAAATGCGGAGATATGAATCCAATAACACAGGTTTCTCTTCCTGGAGTAATTCTTCCTCTGCCTGTAAGTGAGGGCTCTAAGGCTGCTCGTTGGTTTATCCAATATCTGTTCAGTGATCCCAGCTGGAAAATAAAATAGTGGCCAGTTAGTTTACTTACCAGCCACTGTCCCTATGTATTAACAATGCCTGTGGTCTTCTATCCCAAGGTCTTTTCTTTGACAAAGTCACCCCAGATTGGTAAAACAGGAAGAAATAACACTTTTTTTTTTTTCTGGTTCTATGATACGTAGCTGAACATTCATAAAAATGAGATGTTTTCAGAAAGCAAGGAATTTAAATAATAATAATACACTGTCTGTGTTCCTCCCGTAAAGCGAGCATTGCTTCCCTGGGCAGTTAATTTCTTATGCATTTTCTTCCTTTGAATCCGTTCTCATGTTTTCTGATGAACTCCCTTCACGCCCTGGAAAGAGCTATTGCTTATAGTTTTTGTCTTCAAGCAATGATCGTAATAATAGATATTAAAATGACTCGGGAAACTCAGGTACTAGAGCACCCACATTTATACATTCCTTTTTGGAAAGAAAACACAAATGTAGAGAGGGGATAAAACAGACTGATTTGAACAACAAAAAGCAATTCTAGCATCCCTCACAGGGTAAATGTAAGTGATTGTAGTGTTTCTGATATATTTTTCATGGAAAACATTCAGGAACAGAGCTTTTATTGAGTAAGTTTGGGCTTTGTGTCTGCCCAGCTGAGGTGGTATTGCGGTGCAGAGGAGAGGGCTGGGTTCAGGTCCCAAGCAGTGCAGGAGATGATGGTTAAAGCCTCTGGAGCCAGGTCCACCCTGATTTTGGGAACCTCAGGGTGTGAATTAAACCCCCTGCAGCATGTCTATGTTACTGCTGGTCAATGCAGATTGGAACTCTTGGGTTCGTGTTCCCTAGGCTGCATCAGGATGTACCCAGCAAGATCTTTCCCACTTGTGGGCATCAGATGATCTTCAACCCAAGAACTAGAATATCATCGGCCTTTAAAAGCTGTTGCGGGTACACATGAAAAGACCTGGAGATGTTACTGGTGGAAAATAAAGCCCATTGCCGTGTTTGTTTGGCTGTCATGTCACACAGTCCTACTTCGTGGAGGGTGTTGAGAAGGTGCTTGTTGGGCAGAGAGTGGGTGGCTCATGTCTCTGTGGAGGCAGGAGCCAGGTCCTGGTTGACCTGGGGTGGAGCACTGGGATCCCAGAAGATTGAGAAGAACAAAACCTGGGAGATGGATGGGGACACCAAGTCATCAGGTGGCTGGTGTGAACTTGTGTCATGGTACTGAAGTGGAGGACACTGAAGTCAAGGACGCTGGCCAGGGATTAGCTCCAAGACCTGTTCTGTGTAGGGACTTATTTGGAAACCCTATTTTGGACACCTGTTGTTTGGCTTGGACATTTTGAAGCCTTAAAGTATTGAGCTGGATCTAAGTAAGGTTGTCCCTTCAATGCTGCTTTTTTACCAAAGGGAATTGTGAAATCCCATCGAAGCTGAAGGTCTCCAGAGGCAGCCTTGGGTCATCCGAGGAGGTTTATGCATGTTCCACTCATGTATGGGTCAGAGCCTGGATCCTCCATGGTCTCTCCTTGGGGGCCCATTTCAGGTCCATGCTGAGTGTCTCCTCATCAGTGCCACGAGGAATGTGACTTAGAGCCATAGTGCCTGGAGAGAACCCAACATGACCAGTCTGACCAGGGGGCTGGCGTGATGGGACCAGTGGGATAACCTCCATCCCTGGCTTTAGCCGTGTTCCTGGGAGATGTCCCAGCTACCAACACCAGGTTGCTAGAACCCTGCTGCACCCAGAGTATTTGCCAAAACCCCCTTTATCTGCCACTTTTTCCGTAGCTTGAGGCAACATGATATTTTCGTTTTCCAACAGTTTCACCACTCTTTTCCCCTGTACGTAAGCATCAAATGCTGTTTGCTGAATATTTTGCTTGTTCTTATTTGGACTGAAGGTTTCTGTTACTACTGGCCCTTAGGGGTCCAATTTAGCTGCGCTGAGCCACTTTTGGTGTTCAGTTCCTTCTTTTCAAAGAGCTGCATTTCCACATCAGTTGAACCCTTCGTATGCTGGCATCTTCCACACTTCCAGCTCAATGAATGCTTAAAAAAGATATTTCTCCCTCCTGTCTCTCCTCACACATACGTATGCCTCCGCTGTCGAAATGGTGGGGGGACATGAAAGTCAGGCTGAGAAGTGGGGGAGATTTTGGTGTAAATGATGTACCGCAAGGGACGCAACCTCATTCTGGCTGAGTGAAATGTAAATTTACACAGAAATGGAAAATATTCAGCCCGTGTATCATTAAAGTGTTGCAGCAAAGCCTCTCCTAGCCAAGCCGAGTGCCTGAGTAAATTCTGAATCACTGCCCGTGCCTCAGCTCTCCGTCCTCGCCAGTGCTATGATATCATCTTTCGCAACGGCGAACACGTCCTGCAGCATCCTGTTGTTTGCAGGGTTCTTGTCCCAAGTAAATCTTCATCCTGTTGGTGTCTTGTGGCTTTCATACCTTGATGGGGAAGGCGGCAAAATCCACGTTGTTCTCTTCCAGCCTTAGTAAGAGTTGCAGAGAGAGGAGGTGATTTTGTAGTCTGTGTTTTTCTAGTAAAATATGCGGTATAGAAGTTTAATGGATTGTAGATGGTGTGGGTATGTTGGTGCCCGTAGTATTATGAGTTAATGTTGGAGACTGGAAATGCAATACGTGTGAGTGGTGTTTTAGGTTATGACTTTCCTTAATTTAACCAAAGCTTGTGATGTTGAGGTCATGGTGGAGGAGAGAGGGCTTAGTGTTTTATACAGGGAATTTTCAGAAGCATCATACTGACTTCACATGGGTCTTTTCATGAGGCTGCTGCCCTTCGGTCATGCAGATGCTTTAGAAAAGCCCATTTCACTCTTACTTGAATCATCTTCCCACACTCGGCTGCATAGGAACCAGCTGATTCAGATTTTACAGGGTAAAGATACTGGAGCCAAAACAAACTCCTGGAGGAGATCGCCGCAGGTGGGGTGTGTGTGTATCCCGCACTGCGTGCGAATACCCCTCAATCCTCTCTGTTTCCTCTGGGCTGTTAAGCAGGATCCTTATTTCCCTTCAGATGGTAGCATCTGCGTGGTGGGTTGCAGAACTCTCTGCCTGTTGCCAGCCTATCCGTTTAACTTCTCAAAGCTGTTCTGGTGCCATATAAGCAGAAGATACAATTATTTGAAACTTTTTTTGCTGTAGCTGTTGGCACAGTGAAGTCCAAATGGTCTTTTTCACCTTACTTCTCATTGTAGGATGGAAAAAGCCTGATGAAAATAGGTCAAGGGACTGTGATGCCAGTGTTAGTCGTTACGAGCTCCTGTAACACCTGGGCTGGCTGGGTCTGGTATGCAGTGTGCTGGGAGGTGTGTGTTCTAATGCTGTTCCTGTGTAAATTACGTTATAGTAGTTGTGTGGTAGCAGTAGTAGGATATTACAGCTTGGTAGCCTGTGCAGGAATATACCATGTGCAGAGTTACACAAAATCTGAATGATTGAAATCTCTGTCCTGAGCACGGCTGACTCAGTAGAGCATCCAGGAGAGAGATGTTGGGCATGTTCGTGTTATTTCCCTTCCCATGCACCACAGCAGCAGTATTTATTTGCCTTTTCCCATTCCATATGCGTGTCCCCCTTCCCCTAAAGCCACAGGGAGCAAGTCAACACATGCAGAAGATCTTTGCCTGTGCGCCTGGTCTTGCAATGACCACCCAACGCCCAGGACGCTTCACTCTCCCAGTTCATCTCTGAACTGGTTCCGTGCCTGGTGGCAGAGGAGATGTCGAGCTGATCCCCAGCGCGAGCACAAGTCGTTGGGGGCTGGGATTCGTTTGTTTGTTTGTGGCATATCCTCTCGACTCTGGTAGTCAAGTTATTAAAATGAGGTTTGTCAGCACACCAAAGAGGGTTGGGGGGGGCTATGCATCTTTCATGCGGTTTGATCCTGCATGATTATTAACACTCAGTTGCTTTTGTGATTAATTATTTAGTCTTCTCTCTCGGTACTGGGGTATAATAGTAGCGCAACCCCCATTTCTGCTGAGATTCACAGTTCTTTGCTTTTCCCTGCAAACCCTTCATGTCGCCTCGAAGCGCAGAGTGAGGAGGTTTGGGCTGCGGCGCTTAAAGAGCCCGACAGCCGCCCGAGCTGCTGCTCACCCCGCTGCGCAGCCGGGCAGGGACTGGGGCTCTGCCCATGGGCCGCCATCAGTCCCAGCTCGTGTGTGTACCAAAGTCCATGGGGAGCAATGGGGAGAGCTGTCCCCAGGTGCCCTGTCCCTCCCAGTATGGTCCCTCACTCCAGAGGGTACTTGGGTGAAGGGGAGATGGAGCCGGCGTTGACTCCAGAAGCGGTCAGACACAAGAATTGCGAATCAGAGGCAAACTTGTCAGTAGAGAGACTTTATCTGGGGAGTCAGGCTTGGCAGCCCTCCTCCCTTTCTCTTTCAGATGCCTTTTGAACAGCTTTCAGTTCAGGTTTTTGTAATCACCCGGCTGTAGCTGCTTCAGCTGTTTGGTTTGGGGGCTGTTGCTTGGTGCCTTGATCTGCTCTCTGAGGCCATGTGTGCAGTGAAGTTTGCCAGTTCTCTGCACCCAGTGCTCTGGCATCACAGAGGCTTGTACCCGTGGTGGGGCAGGTGTGGGTGCCCCCCAGCACGCTGCTGTGGATGGGTGCTGGTGTGTGTTCACACGCTGCCTGTACGCGGATGGGTGTAGGGTGAATCCACGCCCAGTTGGTGCTGTGGTGGTTGTTACTGGGGTCGTGTCTCAAAATGGGTGAGCTGGGTGCTTGCAGCACCTGAACCATCACCTGTCCTTTGGGGTGTCAGGACACCCCGGTGGCCTGGGGAGGGCTGGCAGGTCCCCCCAGCTCAGGAAGGCACTTCTTCGCTCCCCGAGCATCCTCTGTGCTTCCTGCTTGAAGCCCCAGCTGCTGGATGAGGCGAGGCCCAAGGTTTGAATAATTAGCAAGGAACTAGCTTGTGTTTTCTTTGAGTCAGTCTCCCCAGTTCCCCTGATGTTTGCATCCTTCTCCTTTCATCTCGCGCCTCCGTGGCAGGCGCCCCGCGCAGTGAGGGACGCGTGGGAGGCTCTGCCGAGGGGAGGGCACGGGCGTCCCAGCGCAGCGGGGTCGGGGCTGCTGCTCGTCCCTCAGTCCCACGGATGGGACTCGAAGGGTGCGAGTCTGTCCTTCGCCCCGCTGCGGACTCCCTGCGTGCTCCTGGACACTCCACCTCTCCTTCGGGTCTCTTAAATGGTAAAGTGCCAACACCCCTCCCCACCAAAGGTGTTGGAAAAGCTGATTTCTTTGTGCTTAGGAAACGGATGAAGCATTGGCCTGGGTTTCTTTATGTTTTATTGGGGTCCATAAATTAAATGGAAGCTCACAATGATGGGGAAAGGAGCCAGGGAGAGCAATTATGTGTCGGGAAGATGTAATGATTAATGGTTTTGCTACACGTTAATGGAAAGCGTTGGAGGTTTTAGCAAAGTAACACCTGAAGGCAGCCGGTTCTGAGCGCAGACGACAGCGGGCTGCATCCCTCACAAACTCGCTGTTGAGGAAGCTCAGCAGTAAGCAAAGGTGTTAATCAACAAGCATCTTTAAGGCTTTGAGCCAGATGATGGAGTGACAAAGGCCAGTCCTCTGAACATCCCCATGTCTTTGTTTTTAAAGCTCAGATCCCTCCCTGCAAACGGATTTTCTGTCCCCTGATGTTGCCTGCGCTGCAGTTTCCCCATAGGTTATAATTTTTGAATGGCTCATCCCTGCCAGATGCATTGAGGATGTTTTGCTTGACCCCCCAGGGCTGCACGTTGGTGTAAATTTGTGCCAGCTCGTCTATGGGTCTCCCTGTGCAGAGGCGTGTGTGCCCACGGCTTCTGCTCACATCCCCTCCCCGTAAAACTTCCCACGTGCAGATCCCAGACCTCACACACCTCCCCGGTGGGTGGCAGTGGGTGTCCGTGGGCGTTGGCTGCCCACCCTGACACGATGGGGACTGTCACCACCATGGTGCAGAGTGCCATGGGGGTACTCCTCATCCCTGGGGCCAGACCCATCCTGCGGGAACGATGTTTCCTTTCCGATCGGAGGATCCTGGCGTGTGCCTCCACCTCCAGTGTTCATTAATAGCACATAAACAACCCACTTGGGGCGGAGATGCTGAGGGTGATATGTAAGTTGGAAAGAATCCAGAGCCGGAGGATTGACTCACTGCCCTGGTAATTACATCATAGTAAAAAATAAAATTCAAGCTCAAAATGCCCTTTTCTTTTTCAAACTTAACTGGTTCCTGAAGCTGCACTGGGCCACAGTGTAAGTGTAGGTACCCCGGGTGTAGTTTTCTCACAAAAAAATCAGCATTTTAAGACCCCAGTTATCATGACCGTTGAGACATATTGGTCATTATTTATTAATTCAAGGGCTGAGTCTTGATATATGAGCTTTATTTTATACCGTTGCTTAGTCTACTTAATGCCCATGGGACTGTTCATATGAAGGGAAACTAATATACAATAATTTGTGGGATTCAGACTGTATATAAGAATGTTTGCCTTCTCATTTTTCAAGAAATTAGCAGAAAAAATATAGTCCTGTAGTAGAAGAGCGTATGAGGTAAGGAAGTTTAAAATAATGCATTATGTACAGCATCTTGGTAAAGTCCCACTTACAAAATAATCTCTCAAATTATTATCTAAATAAATATTTTATTGTATTTTAATGTGCTTTATTACATCGTGCAGTGCCCTGAGCACCTTGACTTCATAAATAAAAAAATTATTATGTAGAGTCTTCGCAATATGAAAATGAATGTTTAAATGCTTGGAGCCTTATAAAAATTTCAGCAGGTTTTTTAAGGCTAGTGATGAGGGTTCATAAACACGCTAATTTTTCCACTCTCAAACGTTTCGGGTCAATAGAGTACAAGAGGAGATGTTAACAAAACCTGCGCTCTTTTAATAAGAGGCTGGAGTGTTTGGAGGGCAGCGTACCCGGCTGTTACACTGCAGCACTCTCTGATAATGTCTCCAGACACTGCGATAGCAATAAAGCATGACAGGGCTGTGTAATAACTCTATTAATTGCTTTTTCCAGTAACATGAGGAGCGCATGTTATAGCAAACATCTAACCCCCACTCTTTTTCAGTGCCACAGGAAATTTCGGGCAATTATTGCAGTGGATGGCCAGCTGTTGCTTTAGGCTCTAAACTCACTTTTTTTAGGTGGGGTGTGCAGTGTGTTTTCCTTTTTGGAAGGAACTGGGAGCAGGATTGCGCATGTGTCTGTCCCACCCGCCTGCCAGGGAGGGCTTGGGGAAGGGGACAAAGCCAGGTTGATGCGAAGGTGCTTTGAACATGCTCACCCCAGCTTTCCTCCTCCCTTGTGCTATTTGTGTGTTTTTTTCCCTAACTTTGCGACCTGGGGGATGGGGCAGGAAGAAGGCTCTGGGGTGGGAGTGCCTTTGCGCTAGGTTTATGATAGGAGCGGGTTGCAGGGGGGGCATCGGTGCCCTCTCCAGCCTGGGGTCAGGTCTCCTGATCCCTGGGCAGGGTTGGCGGCAGCATCCCTCCCGCTGGTGCAGCTCTGCATCACGTGCAGGAGCATCCGCCCATCGCCACAGCACGTTCCCTGGTGGGGGAACTGCTCCAAAGTCCTGGGTGGCCAGAGATTAAATGCGGCAGAACTGTGGGTTCTTTTCCTCTTCCTGTAAATTTGCACATCTAATGACTGCTTGGGTAGCAGGCATAAAATTGGGTTGGATGGAGAGGTTTCCAAAAGGATACTGCTCAACCTCTGCCACCTACGCTTTCCGAAGCTCCTCTGTAGCCAGGAGGCGTCCCAAAAGAAGATAATTAGGCTTGCGCTATTTCAGCCTCCTCTGATCCTGAAGAAAGAGTTAATTACAGTCTTTTCCCTCTTGCTCAAAGGTGGCTGGGTATTATCATCAGAGCTGTAATTATTCATGCTAATTACTTATTTGGAGAGGGAGAGAGAGACAGAGAGAGAGAGAAGCCCCAGACTCCCCATCAGTGATTAGCAGAGCAGACCAGGTGTGCTTCGTTAGGGCTGGACCAGGCGGTGCTGGGGTGGAGGAGGCTGGGGATGCCGGAGTGTTTGTGAGCCAGCGGTGGAGCAGAGCCCGTCCTGCTGATGCCACCCCCTCCTCCGGGACTGAGAAAGAAGAGCATGCACTTCTTGCAGACCTTCCTCCGGTGGAGGGCACTCCGAGGTAATTGTACTCCTGAGTGGAGTCTTCATTTGTTTTGTGGTTAATTAACCTTTGAACAGGTTTTTTTTTTTTTGTTGGTTTAAATCTCCCTTGGAGGGAGCAGGGTGGGTTGTGAGATGCTTTCCTGATGTTTAAGCTCCTCCGCAGATCTTGTGGCTGATATTTCATTAACTGAACAAAAACTTGTGTGATTGCATTGCAGCCTCGGCGCTGGTGTGTTGTTTGAGTTGGGAAAGGGAAAAGGAGGTTTTGTGTCTGTCCTCTTCCCTGGTTTTGCTCTGATTTGGGCTGATTTCCTTTGGAGGCTTATTCCTGTAACCAGGTCTGGGGCTCACCTGTTAAAAGCAATGCATTGCAGCTTTGTTTATTGGTGGCTGAGGGTATCTGAAGCGTGATGGTCCTGATGAGAGGCTTTGAAGGTGGCAGCGTGGCAAAACCGAGCATCCCGCAGAAGCTGGGACTGGGGGGGAAGGCGCTGTGGGAAGCTGTCTCCTGGATGTACCTGGAGCGGTTTGGGGATGGTGTGTGCTGGGAGCGTGGTGGCACACCCTGGCTGCTTCCGAAGTGACCGAAGAGTTGGTGAGGTCGGAGCTTGTTGTGAGAGCTTGAGTCATCCTTAAGAAATAATTATTTTATTTTTTCCTGGAACAGCAGGACCATGTACTTGACCAGGGTTGCAAACTGCTCCTGGTGTCTAATCCTTGCGTGAGTCAGTGCGGTGGTGAGCTGTCTGCTGTCGTGTGGGTTGTTCTCTGTTGATCTTTCTGTTTTCTCTTAAGCCTTTGATTCCCGCTGGTCTTAAGGCTGAGAAAAACAACCTTGAGAATCATGCTTATAGGTGACATGAACGATGCAGGTTTTAACAAAATAACTGGAAGGAGCTACCCCCTGCCAAATACTTCTGAGTGTTCCTCCATCCTTTTCGTAAAGGTCTCTGCTGTCATCCTCATGGACAGCAGCCACATGCGGTGCTGAACGCCAAACCGGGCTGCTCTCTCTTCTGGAGATGTAGAATTATTATCCTTGTGCTTCCTAACTGGCCATAATTATGTTTTAAGATACTGAATCTTTTCATCTGGATGTTTTACTACTTACTTAACTTACTCAGGCTTTCCACGTTCATATGTTCTTCCCAACAGAGGAATCGGCTCAAGTACAGCGAGGTGGGGACCACGGACTGCTGCTGCAGGGACCGCAGTCCTCCCCGTCCTCTGGGGTGGGAGGCAGGGGCAGGGGTGGGGAGATGTTTCCTTGCGAGTATCAGGGAAGTTTGGATTTACAAAGAGGTCGGAGGCTTGGATCACTATTCTGACAGGTACTGTTGCTGAACCTGAGCTGAAGGTTTTTGTTTGTAGTTTTCTAAGCCTTTTGTATGCTGATTATTGGGAACACTAGACACCTCTAAGAAGGCAAGGAATCCAAAATTACAGCGGTGGTACGATCAAAATAGCCCTTAGTAAACCCAGTCCGTCCAAATGTGGATCCCCTAAAGATAGCAAATTTTTTACCTATTTTGAAATCTGTAGGAATTAACAGTGTTTTTACTTCCTAAGTTATCTGGCCAAAGTGCAGTGACTTTTTTCCTTTTTTTTTTCTTTTTTTCTCCCCATATTTTCTGACAATTACCACTTCATCCTTTGCTGTTCTGTTCCCAACCTATGTGTAAGCACCTTACCCAGCTGGTTACTACTTACTGCTTTCCTACAGACCTTAGGTCTCCCAAACACCTCCTAAGTAATGCTGTTGTAGAACACGAATACACCTTTGTGTGCTCGTATAGCGAGCTCCCCATGCGCTGCCAGCAGTGCCTGCTTCCTCTCTGCCTGCGGTTTATTCCTCGTGGCGGGGCTGCAGGGTTATAAATGAGGGCTGACATTGTGCCCGTCTCACTCAGTGGTTCATTCCCATGGGAAAACTGCCAGGGGAGGTCAGAAACCTTTGGGCTGTAGACCTGATCTTTGCTTTACAGGGTTTAAAGTGGTGGGTGCTGGTGCCATCAAGGAGAGCGGTATCCAAGAGGAACGTGCTCTGGAAGCTACCAAAGTCCATTGGGATTTGTGAATTCTCTAATGTGGATGCAAGACATGAGGGTAACACATCCTTCTGTGGAGGAACAGCCACATCCAGCAGAGAGGGAATAGATTGCGTTGAGATCTGCTGTCTGCGGGGCTCCACAGGAGCTGAATTTACCTTGAAAGGTTCCATGAGCCATGTCTTGTCCAAGTCATAAAGGGATTCTTTGATGGGTTTTTGTCTCTTCTATTTCTGCTTTGTGATCAGAGTTAGAGTATGTAGGTAGGGGAGAGCTCTTAACTAATCTTGGGTTTTTCTATTAAGCCGTTGCTGGCAGGAAAAAAATTAACAAGACCATCAGGCACTCTGCTCAGGATGTCTCTGTTGGCATGGGGGAATGCGGGCTCTGGACAGATTTGGGACTAAGCTATCGCACTCCCATGGTGCTCATTCCTGTCCCCCAGGAGGGGGAGTGACAAGGCTGCCCAAGAGCAACTTGTCAACTTGGTGCCAGGTGTTGGGAGCTGATGCTCTTGTGTGTGGTCAGTGGCTGGAGGGTGACCAATGTGCATCCTCGGGACATTAACCACTCTTTTGATAATAATAATAAATAAATTAAAAATATGGCCTCTCTAAGTGACCTGGAGTGCCTTGTGCAAGTAGCTGACCTTGTGTGCCGTAGGAAAAAGGATGTAGGATAGGGGAGTCCCAACCAGAGACACCACCATTGCCCTTGACCTGTTGGCATCCAAATTTTTGGGATGCAAGTAAAGAGACTTGGAGCAAGACAGCTGCAAGTACAGGGCTGGGTAAGAAGCTGGGCAGCAAAGTCTCGCAGCAGTTTGGTGTGTTTGCTAAATGCCTGCCTTTCATCCGCTGTTGACCTGTGTTGGGCTCGGAGCTAAGCGGGAGATATCCAGACAAGCCTTTCGGAGAGCAGGCGTGTCTAAGCGGACTTGGTGTGCTTTGATCTCAAAGGCTCTCCTGTAAGCGTCAGCTCAGCCTTTCAGTTGATTGCTGTGGGAGAGACGTTTTGATGGAGTGAGATGGCACAGTTGGGTTTGCTGGATTTTTTTTTTTTTAACTCCAGTAGTTAAAATCTGAAAATGTCGAGGAAAGGCTTTGTAAGAGGCTGGCTTTGGGCGTGGGGGGACTGGGCAAGCTGACTCTCCAGTCTACATCAACTATTGCAGTAGTCTGGGCAGTGTTATAATTTTCCTTCTTTTTCCTGACAAAATCCATTAATTAAAAGGCTCCATCAATCAGCACTCATTGAGTTTGACAGACCTGAGATTCAGTGCTAATTCCTGGAGCTGCTCAGCATGGCGTCGTGCGACTGTCTGCAGGGGCCAGGGCAGCCAGTGAGGGATCGTCTGTCTGTCTGAGCTCTGGCTCCATCTCCCCCGACTCTGTCTGGGTGGGAGAAATGCATGGAGGGAGACTTTACAAAACTGAGCAAAATTAGTGAATATTCTGGGGGAAGAAAAAAAAAATCTGCATTAGCTATGAGTAGAGCTGAGAAAAGGTGTTTGGCCAGTGACCCAATGGCACTTCCCAGAGAGCATCCTTCTTGGGGTGAGCCCCAGCAGGGCTCTGGGCCAGGGACAGACAGCATTGGGACTGTGCAGCCACCAGAGCTGTTTTTCTACAGATTAGCCCCAGGAAATATCCCAGCTCCTAAAGTGTAACCCCCGCAGCAGGCGATGTTCCTTGGGGTTGGGTTTTTCAGAGAGTTCTGTAGCCATGTTGTGAGGGACAAGCACTGATTTTTTTTTTTTAATTTTTTTTTTTTCTTGATCCCCTTGAAGTATGGCTATTTCCTTGCTTTGTCCTTGCAACATTGATGAGGGCATCCCCCATTATCCTTATCCCTGGCAGAACTTTTAAACCCTTGCTCACATCTTTTTTTGTCATTTTGTCTAAACCATGACATGCAGCGATGGAGATTTATGTAAGAAGCTTCTATGGAGAGACATATGTGTGTACATATATTTTACTAGCAATTTAAATATATTATCATTCTCCCATGTTTCTTTGGTGCAGCTGCCTGTGTTATGTCTTTCGTTACGTCCATCATCAAAGATGAATGGGCAGTGCATGGGTAGGGATTTGGTCCAGCAGTCCTGGGTGTGAGGCTCAGCTGGAAGCAATGCTGTGTAATCTCAATCCTACCATCATCAATACCATGGCGCAGGAAGTTCTTGTGTGAACTGGTTTAACCCCCTCCCCATCTCCTAGTTGGCTGCTGCGTGCCTTCAAAAAGGCCTGACCTCAGGGGTTGATGTATATTAAGTTTTTTCTTTCTTTACTCTTTGTTGGTAAGACTTAATTGAAGTTAGCACGTGAATTTGTGGCTTGCTGAGTTTACACGAAGGGAGTAGCAAAGGCAAATGTCAGAACAGGATCTCGGTTCCTGTCAAAAGGCTGGAAAAAAGATAAGGCATATCCAGTGCTTCTGTTGGACTCGTTTTGAACATCAACAAATTATTACGATGGCCAGGTCAGGCCCTCCTGGCTTCAATCCCTGACTTGTGACTCCTGAAGAGCCTGATGCCACTGGGCTGAAATTGGCTCTGAAGCCTGATTCTCCTTGACACCTGGGCTTCTTGGGGTTTTTTGTTTGGTTTTGGGGTGGTGTGGTGTGTTGGGTTGTGGAATTTTTGTTTGTTTGGGTTTGTTTGTGGGGTTTTTTTTTCCTTTTTTTTTTAACGGTTCAGCTTATTGCTCTGATGGGTCACCTATATGGACACCAAAGCAAGAAATAACCAACTGTGCCTTGCAGCAGCACCTTCCTTCTTGCGTGGCGATGCTGTGAACCCCATATACGTGTGTGTGAGAATCAAAATATTAAACTGCATCCCTTCCTGTTGCTGTTCTCCTCTCCCAGCTCTGTGTTAGCCATTTTTAAAGGAGTTATGGAGTCCAACACTCAACGGAAAGGACATGCTGCTCCCTCGTGGAGCATCACGCATTGCAGGCGAGGAGGAGCACAGCGCTGCCGCGCAGCCTTTGGCAATTGCTGCGTGTAAAGGAGTGGGTCTAGCAGCCTCTGAGACAAGTGATGCTCCTTTTAGGAAGGGAAAATGGGATTTTGCAGGGGATGAAATGCAAGGTTTTTTCCCCTGTATTTATTTTCCAACTAGCCCCTGCCTTGGGATGGCACAAGTGGGAACAGCTCGTGGAGCCAGCTTGGCTTTGGGGGATGGATAAGGAAGGATGAGGACGTGGTGGTGGGGAAGGGTTTCTTCAGCCTTTTTTAGAGCTGAGGTGACCTGAACAGCCTGAATTCCCAGGATGTTAGAGGCTTGCCGGCATGTCCAGTGTGCTCCCTGCAGGCAGCCCCATCTGCAGTGTCACAGGCAAAGGCAACGTGCTGGACACTGCGAAACACGGGGCTAAATCCTTCTCGCAAGAGAAGGAGCAAACCTGAGGTCTGGGCTGTTCCCAGAGAGGAGCAGGAATTGCCCTGAGTGCTTCCTGCTCTGCTGAGGAATCTGCTAAATCCTACCATCATCCAGCAGCCCCAGACTCTTGGAGAGCTCGATAAATACATGGTCCTTAGCACGTCTGCTGGAAACAGGTACTTTTTTGGAGAAAAGCCGTCTTCCCTTGGGATGCACAGGGAGGGGGGAGAGGTTTGAAGCCTGGCTGTCATCACAAGAGGGCAGAGTTGGTTCGTGGCTTTGGAGCTCCTCCAGCTCATGGACCCACCACGGGGCAGCGGGAGCTGGTCGTGCCCTTGGCGCTGGTGGAGACCGGAGCTGAGGCAGTTCTGGGCTGTCGGGACAAATGTGACTTCATCCCTCTGACGGTGCCCTTCAGCACGAATATTACCTGGGGGGAATATATAAATAAGAGAAGAATCTCTCTTGTGACCCTTGTCTAGTTGCTTTGAAAGGTTGGCTGTACCCGTGCTATACTGGTGGGCATCTCGTTTTGGCATGAATAAAAGCTTCGTACTAATATTGATGCTAGAATTGAAGACATAAATTGACTGTTAATTAGCAGCTGAAGAGCAGCTCAAGCAGTGCTGGTAATGATGCATGGGGGTCGGCTTCCCAAGCAGTGTCTGCTCTAAACTACACAAATGGCATAAATGCAGATCACAGGTCCTGTTTGCATTGAAAATAGCGGAGGTGTTGTTGCTAATGAACACATTTTCCCAGCAGATACTCAGCAGGTTACTGGTACTGGCAGATTTTGAGAGTATCTTTTGTGACGTTGCCTGGAAAGAGCTGGAATCATCACGGTGGGAGACTGCTTCTTGGTCACCTGGTGGTAGTTGCTCTGGGCACTTTCAGATAATGCAAAAATACAGAGTTGGAGGCTTTTAAACTAATTTTAGATGTTGAATGATGGGAGGAGAGAGTCTTGCATCATCTCTTTCAATTCCTAGGGAAAACAATTACCTGGATTAGCTCAGCCATTAGTGTGGAGGCTGGAGTCCAGTGCAGTTCAGGTTGTCCTCCTCTGAGATGCTCTGGCTCCCTGCAGAATATCCTGGGATGGGGGAGGCTTGTGCTCTCACTTCAGCAGGTCCAAAGCAGATCTGCTAATACACGGCAGTGCCCACACATGAGACACCGAGGTCCCTGAGTCGTGGCCACTTGGATCCTACACTGGAGACAAAGGCAACGCTGGGTATCTGGGCTGCAAACACAGCCGAGATGATGGAGCCAGTTCTTCAGAGAGATGAAATAATTGAAATGGAAAATTTCAAATAACTCAGGCTGCCGGGCTCCCCAGTGCTTCCCGGGGGGATCTGTGCAGGTGAGAGAATCTGTACAAGCTGTCTGCTGGTATCAGCCTCAAGATGAGGACATCTGCAGACTGTCCCCAGGTCAGATGTGCTGCTCACTTCTACTGGTTTTCACTTTGCTCATGGAAATGTGTCACAGGGAGAGGTATGGCCAGCCAGCGGTGCCGGGGCCATGCAGCACCATGGTGGAAGATTGTCGCTGTTTCCCCCAGCGTGAGTCCAGTTAGATCAGAGTTTTAAAAAACGAGAGATGCGCAGCAGAAACATCTTGTCCCTGGGAGTTTAGTGACTGAGTCACACTGCCTGTGCCCCTCTCTAGCTTGGGAGCTTCTCTTCCTAAAAGGCTTTTGCTTTTTTTTTTCCTTCTTTTTTTCCCTTTAAACTTGGGGGATTTTTGCAGCTACATGGCAGAGAAACAACTGGCAGGGCTGGATTGCTGTACTTCAGCTCTCGTCTAAGCTGCAAATTCCAATCCAGAGATAATTTCTTTGTTGTCAACAGCTTTTCCTCTTGGCTGTTTCAGTCCCTATGCCAAGGAAACACAAGTTTTTCAGCTGCAGATTTAGGAAGCGAACTAGCTTACTGGGAATAAACCACTGACAACTCATCAGGCTTAGTGGGGGTTGGAGGTTTGACTTTGCTTTTTCCTTTTTCTTTCTTTTTTTTTTTTTCTTCCTAACTGGAGAATTCTTGAACATAGCAAACTGTCTGGAAGTAGAGTTATCCTTCTGAAATGCAGCTGAACTGCAGTGTGCTCTGAATAAGGAGTTATCAGGAGGAAATCTTTCGTGTGTGGTGTTGAGGCTGGTTTGCATCAAAATAGAAATCCATTGTACAGCCCTACTGAACAGTCAGAAATGTGGGAACAATGCAAGCGGGACCTGTGATTTTTAGGTAAAGACCACTTGTAACCTTCACCAGAGCTTTCTGGGTCTCATTGATGCCATCAAGTCCAGCAGTAAAGTTATCTTGAGTGGACAGCTGCATTCTGTGGGCTTTCTCCTGCGGTGGGGGAACCGGGTGGCATTTTTGGCCCTTTTCCCCCGTTAAATTTCCCAGAAAGAAAAATTGGACTTGTAAAACTGAAGATGGAGCTGTGCCACTATCCAAGACATGCTGGCATCTCCCATGGCCCTCCCCCTGCTGTGGGTGGGATGGAAGAGCAGCTCTCCTGCAGCTTCCTTAGGGTTGGTAGTTGTCTCTGCTGTCTGTCAGTCTATCCAGCATCTAATCGGGTGCCATACAGGTGTCCGCATCATGGCTTCGCCTCTAATGAAGTGATAAGTGGCTCGTACCATTAACCTTCCAGGCTGCTCTAATTACTCAATTTCTGATCAGACATGGCTTATAGTATATGTGATGGCAAAACTCAGTAGGGTGTTGTCAGAGCATCCTAGGCTCTGCTCTCCAGCTGACTCTTCTATTCCCTCATTCCCCTGTTCCTGAAACTAAGCCTGAAGCACAGTCTTGGCAAGGGGGTTGGGAATCTGGGCCAAAAACAACCAATAAAGCAAAAGCAAACTGCAGGAACTTCCCAGGTTTTGTGTGTGTTTGCATTCAGTTGTTTTCTGTGTTTTTCTTCTCAGTCTCCATGCTTTTCCCCTAATTTTTACGTTATTGGTCTTGGGAGTTGCTTTGAAATGGACCTTCTTGAATTTACACCCCCACTCCTCACTTACTTAGTTCAAACACAGCTTTAGACCTCTTCCAGCCCTACCTGAGCCCAGCATTTTTGTGGGGGGGGGAAAAAGCTTATTTCACCGGTTAGTTGTGTTTGCTCTCGACTGGGTGACTTCTTGGGTTTTTAATCCATAAAGAGGTGGTATCTGGTTGCACGCAGAAGCGGTGCTTAGGGGAGGCTGTGCTAGTGCAGGCATGCAGACATGTCTCAATAGCTCCTGGAGCAGAGCCAGCTCCTGGCAGCACCGTGGTGATGGGGTGCACTCGTCTAAACAAGCAAACGCTCTCCTCCAGAGCTGATGGGTGCTTATGGAGATGTAGGAAGGACCAGTGGTGGGGCTGCCAGCTGTGGACTCCAAGCTAGAGCAGCACAAGAAGGATCCCAATGCTGGGCACTGGGGTAGCTCTTCAGGATGCCGTGGAGAAGCAAGAAGGGGTGCTAACTTCTCCCATCAATCCCACTTTTGTTGTAAAGCCTGAAGAGAGCTTTCCCAAGGTACCACAGATGAGGTGACAGGAAGATATAGAAGGAAAATGACTTCCCCAAGTAAACTGGGCTCAGTGGGAGGTATTCAGTTAGCAGGGGAACTGGTGGTAAGTATTGCCCTTGTCTTGATATTAATAGTGTCCTCATTCTTGATGGGAATGTATAGGGAACATAGGTGTTGCACACTTGACTTGGCTTAACGTGACTGAAGAGCCTTGCCTAAGATGCAGAGTAGTGTGTGTGGAGTTGCTTAGGTCTGAACTTGTCCTTAGGCAATGACATTTGACTCGGTGAAGACTCATCTTGTGTGTTCATTGTAGCTGAATTCTGTTCAAGGATGCTCACTGTAGAGCATCCTGTGAAATAAAATCAATTACACTGCAGCCATCTTATCTCTACCAAGTGTAGAATGGGGATTGATTGTGCCTCTGAGAAGAAAATGCCATGTAACACTTCTCATCTGTGTCTAAATGTGTTCCTGGTAGACCAAAAGCGCTTGGAAACAGCTGTAGCAAGAGTAAGATGCTGGGGCTGGATCGAGCTGGCGCTGTCTTGTCCTGTCCTCAAAGCTGGTGTAGGAAGAGCCCTGTATCGCCTTCATACAGCGTTCTTTTTGCAAATGTGCTTGAACAGCGGTCTTGGGAACAGACCCAAACCTAATACCTGATCAAGTCATGCTCCTGGTGTGTCAGATTTGCTACAGATGTGACACTAAAGCAGTCTGGTTTAGTAAGAGCTTTATCTTCTCCACCCATAGAGTCAGAGGGATGAAGAAGATGCGGGGTGTGGGACTACAGGGTGTGGGAGGAGAGCAGCCGCTGAGTCACTGGGGGTTATTAACTGACAGCAGAACTGAAATGCCTCGAAAGCCCTCACCGTGCACTCGTGTGGGCTGCTAATTGTTGATGATCTGCAGAGGCAAAGCCCTGACCGAACTTCCCCGAGCCCTGTTTCCCTAATGTAAAAGAGGATTAAAATGGGCTCCTCAGCTGAGCTCTGAGAGCTCGTATGATGCAGAAGGCACGGCCTCCCCCTTGGGCTGCTGGCTGAGGTGGGATGGCATCACTGCCCTGGGCCCCAGAAAGCATCTCCCCCCGCCTCTCCTGGGGCACCGCGCAGAGCCTGGTGGGCTGCCCCATGGGGGGTCTGCAGCTCTCCTGGGGCTCCGTGGTGGTTCACGGTGCTTCTGTAGATGCAAGAACTGGGGTGCAAAGGATAGCTGTCCCCCTTTTATTCTGGGGGGGATGTAGTGCCTTGGAGTGATGCTGGAGGGCGGCAGAAGACTCTTCTTTCCCAAAACCATGAGGGTGCTCTTCTTCTTCGGGTTTAACTACCTGATTGAGAGCAGTCTTCTCTGTCCTGTGGTTCCCTTATTCACCAGGTCTCTTGCCTGCACATGGGTTGGTTTTAATTCCCTCTAGGCTCTGCTGGAATGCTTCTGGTCAAGGCTGAGGAACATCAGGTTTAACTGGAATTAGATATTTCCACAGCTCTCCCTGGAGAATTTTGTTGGAAAAAATTCTCAACCTGTTAAATTCTCGTGCAACCCTGGTGCCGTGAGTCCAGGAGGACCTAAGCACTTGCAGCTCTGTAAATCACTCCTGGGCTGGCGCTGGTGGCCTCAGGGACCTGATGGAGGGGAGCGGAGTCACGGAGGTGGCGGGCAGGGCACTCCTTCACTGCTGCGTGCACCAGGGTTCCCCAGCAAAAATAGCTCTGCAAGCGTTGGGCTGAGGCGCTGCGTAATGCAAGCTTTGCGTGATGGGAACATATGAATTAGGAGTACTTTAAAGTCAGTAGAAGAAGGACCAACTTGCTCCTCCCTGCTGACAGCCCCGAAAGATCATGACTCTTGTGTCTGTGGCTTAATGTGACTTTTTGCCCCTAAATCTGGTGCTGAGTAATTCTGGAAAAAGACACATTGGAGCTGTAGCTTGGTGCCTGGGGAGATGTTGGAGGTATTAGTAGGTCACTGGTTAAAGCTTTGTAAAACTCGCCAGGGCTTAGTTTGAGGTCAGAGCCTTGTCCCCAGCCATAAGACCCGCTCACTGTTGGGGGGGGCTCAGACACAAATATGTACCTGCCCCCCCCCGGCTCCCTTGGGCTCGCAGTGACGCTGGCTCCTTCCTTGCTGTCCTCATCGAGTTGTTCATCTGTAAGAAAACACAATGCTTTCCTAAATTTAGCTGCATAAGTACTGGGGGTGTTGTCTCTTCCCCCCCCCCCTTCCCCTGTTTCGAAAGCCATCTTAAAAACAGCACAGCAATTTAAATGGCAGCTTGATGGGAATCCATAGCAAATGACTCTGCAATTAGTAAATCTCTCCTATTGTGACAGCTCTATTATTAAACTGCCATAAATGCCAGGCTATTAATCTGCTGTCTCCTCAATCCCCATGCTTCCCCTTTCTTGCCTGTCCTTTTCACCATTGGATTTTTTTTGTTGTTGTTGTGTTGCTTTTGGTTTTTTTGTTTTTAAAAAGTTTTAACTGCCTTCCAGTAAGCGTTTCTAGGGAGGGGGTGCGAGGTGGCACTTGCAGGGGGAGGAAGGCTTTGTGGCACTGTCCCTTTGGAGCTTTTCATCTGCAAGGCAGGCGAGAGAAAGCCCTGAACAGTCGCCTCTCACTTGCTTTGAAACTTTTTTGCAGGAAGGAAATGGGGGAAGGAAATAGCATCCTCCTTGCAGCAGCGTGAGATTGAGCTTATCCCAAGGAGGTGTCTGCTGGCTGGCAAGAAAACACTTGGGAAGGTCCCCACCAGCCTTAAATCTGTGACCTGGTGGCCTCCTGCTGCTGCCTGGGCTGGTGCAGGGCTCAGCTGCCAGCCCTGAGCTCCCCTGGCACCGTGGTGCCCTGCAGAGGAAGGGCTGGTGGTGGTGCTGCCTGGCAGCTGGGCAGAAAGTCTGGATGTTTATTTAGCAAACGTGCGTGTAAAGCTGTCCTGTTCTTCTCTGCTTCACTGAAATTGATGCTGCCCTGGAACCACCGTATTTTCCACCTGCTGCTTGGAGAAGAGTGTATCCTGTAGTTACTGTCCGGGCTAGATCTTTCTAAAAGCTTGGAAATTTTGAGTTGTATGGACTTCTAACAGCTAGAGTATTAAAAAAAAAAAAAAAAAAAAAGCCTCTGCCCTGTTCCTTGGCAGAACTACCAGGGAAATGACCTGCCAACGCAACATCTGACACTTAGGAACTGTTGTGGGGATGAAGTGAAGAGCAGCAAAACTCCTCTGACAGGGAATTGCACCATATTTTTTCAGGCTTTTTCGTCAGCCTCAATGACTTAAACGTAGCCATGCTGTGCCATGTAAACACCTCCATTCTCTTTGCATCATGTTGCTATGGAAACTTCCCTCCACAGCCTCTTGGCTGTTCTGGGAGCATGGGATGCCTCTGAGCTGGGGCATCTGGTCGAGGAGATCGGCCGTGGACGTGGCCTGTTCTGGAAAGGACTTTTGTCTGCTGCTGCTTTTGGGTTGCTGAGGTATTAAAGAAAATGAAGAACTGCATCCCCTTAGTGCCAGCTTTAGTCCCTTGTGATGAGAGATGGGCTTCTGCTGAGCCCGCTGCCCTCTGTTAACTGTGGCTATTTAGGAGGCTCTTAAATCCAGTATTATACTCCTAATTATGCAGAAATATTTCAATCTGGCCTGTTTAATCTGGAATTATGCTCAGATGTCAAATCTTGCCAAATACCACCTTCTTAGAGCGAGGGAGGCTGGGGCACTGGGATTGCCCTCTGCAGAGAGGTGGATGCTGGCCCAGAGACCAAGCTGCCCAGCCCCAGAGCAGAAGTGGGGGCTGCTGGTGTTGGATGTACCCCCACCCCGGTCCTGGCAGCGGTGACCAGCCCTGGCTATGGCCACTTGCCTTCCCAGCCCTTCACCTTGTGGGGTCCCAGTAGATGCTTATGTTGTTGGATGCCTTTGGAGTAAAGGGAGAATTTTGTGTCTGTCTGTGGGGTTCCTTCCTGGCAGCGCTTCCCGAGGAGGCTGGAAGGAGGCTTTCAGTGGAGAAGATGGGAGAGGAGAGAGTGGCTTTGGGAGAGGACTGACGTGACAGCCACAGGAATGGCTTCTGAAGAGAATTTGCACCCTCCTCCTCCTCCAGCGCCTTTTCCCTCCGGCTAAATCGCTTTACACCAGGAATGACTCATCCGAGGGATCACTAAGGCTCCATGACGCTTCGTGTGTTTAATAGAGTTAATTCAGATCACAGACATCCTTTGTGATGGTGCAACTGCTGCCTAAAAACCTACCCTGTGGGCTTGAGAAAAATGCTGTTTCTAAAGGAATCCAGTTCTTAATTACTTGAGAAAATCACAGGAAATGTCAGTAATTGTTGGTTATGCCGGGGCCATCAGCCCAGCCCGTGATGCTCCCCAGGAACGTGTGGTTACTGCAGGGCTGCACCTGAAATCTTGCAAGGAAGCTTGAATGCCCCCTTTGTGATCCATCCCTCAGCCAGTGCTTGCTGGTTCAGAGCACCTGGAAGCTTTATTGCTCTGTCTGATCATTTCGATCAAGAATTATTTTCTTGTTGTCTCCTCCCCACCCAACGTACATGCGTCGATTCTCAGCTCCGTGGAGAGCAACCCTGTAATTTCCACTCAAATTCCACGTCCTGTTAAGCCTTGCATTGCTTCTTAGCGACAAATTAATAGTTGAGTGAAAGGGTTTTAAAGTACAATGTATTTTAGAGAATAAATATTCTGAAATTACCATTCTGTAAGTAATTGGAGAGAATATTTGTATTACAAAAAACTTTTTCCAGTGAGCCCTTTTAACCCAGTAGTGGTAGTTCCTGTTCTGTAGTAGGTCTGGTTTTTCCTTTGTGTTGGGAATGTCAGCTAATATGAAGGTGGGAGATGGCAAAACTAGGTTTTCATGGCTCTTATAGCTTTCAGAAAATGTTTTTTCTCTTTTTGCTTTGAAAAAAAAAAGGGGGTTGTCAAACCATCTTTTTGCCAAGCGTACAGCTTCAGAACTTGGTTTTCTTGGCAGTAATTCATCTAGTGTTGATTCTGGCCTGGATTCTGTGAGTTTGTCCTTGTGGAGTAATAAGGTTTGCAACCATGAACCTTTCAATATTGTTCCCAGTGGCCCTTGCACAGAAACACACTCTGGGAGTAGGAAGCGTTGCTCTGGAGAGTGAATTTCTGCTGCAGTTCCTGCGCCTTTGAGTCCAATGTCCAGGAAAGCAGAGGGAAGTAGGATATTGAAGGAATAGCTCTGCTCTAAGCTTTTTGGCGGAAATGAATAAATCTCTAACTTTCAATGCCTTATTGCATGCGTAACTACTGTGTTTCAGCAACCAAGCGGCTGCTGGGGTAGCAGAGAGTGTTACACTCCTGCAATCAAAGGGTACAAGTGGGAAAGCGTCTTTCTCACAAACTGGGTCACTGGGTTAATAGAGCTTTGAGAATGTCCCCATCCTAACCCATGCTGTTAATATCTCGGCATCCATCTAGATTTTAATGCTGTCATCTGCCCGTGGTATGCGTGTCTGTCGTCTGCTTGCTCTGAAGGTTCTCTCCCTTCGTCGAGGAAATACTCGGCACGATGCAGATCGCTGCTGAATGCGATGGGATGCTTTGACTGGCGACAATTCATCTTCATTTGAACTCTAAAGAATCCATTTCTCTAGCTAGTGAAGGGTTTGATTTAGGATAGCGACTTAGTGACTATTCCAGGCAAGGGTTTGGAAAGGCAAATATTCAGCTGAACTTGACATAAATTCACTTTTTGAAGACTTAGTTGAGCTTTTGATGTTTCTGTGTCTGGTTATCGGTTCCCTGGACTCTTGGGTCTCCTGCTGCCGTGGGTTTGACTGAGACACTCTCCTAGGGGTGGTGTTTGCGCTGCTCTCCTGCTGGGTTTTAGCGTGTTCCCTTGGATAGTGGTTCCGTGGGAAGTTCTAGGTTTTGGGGACGGAGGGATGGGGGAAGCAGTTAATGAGCTGTTTTGTCCAGAGAGATGAACCTTCTCTCTGGTTTACCAATTGCTAAAGTTAGAAACTTAATCCGAGGGACTTGAGGTGCACTGTTCTCCGGGAGAAGGTGTCTTTCTCCTTGGCCATGCCAGAGGAGGCCTAGGTGATGCTCTCCTGTTCGTTAGCTCGTGTAGGTGGGGACGGATCCCTTCCCTGGTGCCTTCCTGGAAGGTGCTGCTCTTGTTCTGAACAGCACCGCTGCGCTTCTATGATACAAAACACGAGCTTTGCTTTCCTTCCAGTTCAACTGCCAAATGCTTCAGCCTTCTCCCCATCCCTCTTGGCCACAGGTGCTCTGCTGATTTTCTGAGCCCAGGTCTGGGTGGGCTGGCACCCAGTTACTCCTGCTGGTGTGCCCTTCCCTGGTCTGATAAAGGGAATATGAAAAAACGCTTGGTTAAGGGGGTGTTACCCCTTTGGGACTGCCAGTCAGGATCTTGCGAGGAGGTGCCAGATGCCTGGTTTTCTGAGCAGCGTGGGTGCAGATTTCATGTGAAGGAGGACACAGTCCTCCTTGCCCTCCAGCAGCAATGGCCATGACCTGGTCCAGCTCATTTTCAGATGTCTTTGAACATACTTTTTCTCCCCTTTTCCTGAGAATTAGGGGTCACTCTGCTGTCACTGTTGGGGATTCTCCTCTCTCTGCTTAAGTGCATCACTCCCAGAGATATCCCAGAATGGTTTGGGTTGGAAAGGACCTTAGGGATCATCTAGTTCCATCCCCGTGCTATGGGCAGGGACACCTCCCACTAGACCAGGCTGCTCAAAGGCTCATTCAAGCCAACCCCTTTTTCTCATGTAATGCACATCCCATCTACCCCAGGTCCTGGCCACTCTGAAGATTGTGGGATCCCACTCTGACTCGTGCGGGACAATGACTTTTCTGCCCACGTCCGAGTGACACCAGCTACCAGTTCCGAAAGGAGAATGGTACATTCGTCTGTTGGCTACTCTCTCTCCTGCAAGATTTACATCCATCAGGGGTTTTTATAGGCTAATGCTGTGTCTTTCATGATGGGGATGTGTGGTGGAAGAAATTTATTGTTCCCTTCCTAATAGATGGCTGTAATTTCATTGCGGAACAACCACTTTATGTGCAAGAAAGCGATTCCATTATGCCACCGCACAGCGTTGGGAGCATCTGTGGCAGTGGGAGCGTTTGGATTAGAGAGTAAAGGCTGCACATCTGCTGCCCTCCACCCCATTCACAGAACAGAGTGTTAATCCTAAAGAAAAGAGAGCAATTAGCTTGTAAACCCTTCGTGAACCCACTGGAAGATTAGCCATTTTCAATTAAAGCTTTTCAACTGGAAAGATAATGGGCTAAATTTTCCAGCTTTTAAAAAATACTGTTATTGACCATGTGGTTTTATTTCTGTCAATTTATATCCTTTATAATTAGCTACCCTGGGATAATGAGGACTGCCTCGCGCCGTACCCTGTTCCCCACTCTTTCCCCTTATAATGCAAATGGCAAACTGACTTCGTGGGCTGTCCTCTGGCCCGTTGCAACTAGCACAGATCCACTTGTTGTTTGGATCCATGCTGATGACAAGCCATAAGCAGGAATTTTGTAGGTTCCTGGAACTCTCAAGCAGAAAGATAAACCTTTACATACCATATAAGCGTGCTGTAACTCTTCCCGGGGAGTCCGGATGGGAGGAGGAAGGCTGATCCCATCTTGCAAGCTTGCAACAACAAGCCATTTGCTGTCCCTCGGGGAGCTCCACGTTCTCTGAAGCCAAAATTCTGCTTTATATCTCCCTGGTCCCGGCACGTGGGGGTTACCTGGAGCTGCGTGTGGCTCCGCTTTGTCCCAGCTTGGGAGGTAAAACTTCATGAGCTGGAGCCAGGCTGGCAGATGGAGACGCCTCACCCCGAAACACGTGGCTGATCGACTCTGTGCAAAGATGTCTGCGTGTCTGAGCACTTCTGAAAGCTCCTCGGAGCGGCTGGGTACAGCCGGGAGCTTCCTGCAGCATCAAGGGGAGTCTGACCTGGCTTCACCCCGTGGCAGAAGGCTGCATGCTGGATGCTGCATAGCTGCAGTGCCTGTTCGGTCATCTGAGGGTGACCTGCCCCCGCTGTGTTCCCTGTGGCTAACACCCGAGTGCAGCGCTGGTCTGTGCTGCAGACCCAGCGTGGGCGAGAGGCTTGGGCTGGGGCCAGGAGCAGCTCGTGGCCTCATCCAGCCGTGACGGCTGCAGCATCTCCCCTGGGCCAGGGATGCCTGTCTGCATCACACATGCAGCCTTGCATCCCGAACTGCTGCAGCTTCATGTGTCTCGGGGCGCTGGTGGCTTTGGTCACAACTCTGCAACAGCCGTGCCTGGGCTACATCTAAGGAAAAAAACAGAAGAAATTCAGGCAGGGGTTAGGCTATGGAGGCTGAGATACCTGATGTGGAAATGAGCTGCGGCCAAGGACCTCTGAATGAGGTAAGCTCTGTGAGCTGTCTGAATGCACAACCACCCCGAGCTCTGACTCCCGGGTGCAACGTGGGCTGTGCTTTTTCTGAGTCACCAAAATTATTGGTATTGCTCCTAGTTCCTGGCTGTCTCCCATGCAGACCTTGGCTAGGTCCCACCTAGCTTTGCGCTTCTGGAAGAGTTGCACAGCGTAGGTACTGCGTGGTAGTGCGTAAGAGCAGATATAAAAGCCATTAAAGTTTTTGTTTTTTTTTTTTGTGTAAGGAATATGGCTTGGTGCTCTGGGGATTTCACTAGCCTTATCATGCTACTGATACTAACATCATCTTTTTGCAGTCAGCGCTTTTCCTGCTATATTTCTTTGTTGAAATGCACGTGAAAAATATGCCTTGGAAAATATTTTACATCTCAACTAGTTAATACAGCACCTTGGAGAGAAGGTATCTGATGCAAGAGTACAAATGAAGCCTCATTAAGCAGGAATTCAGTGGTTCTGCTGAATGTCCCAGCAATTAAATTTCATCTTGATTCATATGCAGGTCAGGAGAGTTTGGAAGGAGAATTGAGGAAGCAAAGCACTGTGGCTCCGTACTATGCAAATTAGTGTTAACATGGCATTTCATTTATTGTTAATGCATTGTTACGCTGCTACTCATTGAACAGAAATTCTGTGACAACTCCGAAGACCGATGACCCACTTGCTTATTTTTCCATCTGCGTTGGCAGCGTTGCCTCTGAAAAGACCAGTGCCAGGATAAATCTTTTAAGGGGAAGATGCAGAGATTTTTCTCCCTACAGAGAGAAGTGCAGTTGGATGCTGACTAAACGCTAAGACTTGTCCTGCAGGCTGCAGTAAGCTGTTGCTCTCTTTCTTGGGGGTGAGATGTGGTATGGTCCACAGCCCTGCTCCTGGAAGGAACCTTTCTTTGGGCTCAAGCGCCAGGTCCTTCTGGAGCAAGAGGAACACATCTTCAGTCCCTACTGTTGCAAAGGCCTGAGCTGTTGTGGCATGTGACATCGTAAGGGGTTCAGGGATGCTGATGTGCTTTACAGCCCCACCAACACGTTCACACCTTGGCTCCCACGGGGCAGGTCCCTGCTGTCGCTTGGGCTGATGGACCCAAGGAGCTGGGGCTGAAGTGCCAGTTCCCCTTTTTCTCTCTCTGTCCAAAGGTCCACAGGAGGATGTTTCCTCTCTTCTGTTTCTGATTAATGTGGTCACTGTGATGGAGCTTTTCTCATCTAAACAGAAGGAGGGTGGATACTGGCCGGCTGCTAATGCAGACTCATCGCTGGTTTGGTTCTTGGCGATAGGAATAAAATAGAAAGAATAAAGAGCACTTCTGCTGAAGAGGAGAGATCCTGAACAGGTCCTGCCAGGGCAGCACTGGTGCCGATATTGAGGTGCCAAGTGCAGCTGCCCCATCCTCCCTGGAAATTGGTCTGGTTCAATGACCTTAAAACTGGGAACCAGTCCTATCACTGAAGAACTTGGACACTTGTTTTGCCTCCAGTTTTTTTAGCTGTAAACAACTTGCTATCGTTTTAGTGCACTGATCACTAGAAGCTGAGAAGGTGGAAGCTATGAGGCTTTTTTTTTTACCCCCCCAGTTGCTCTTGGTCTCCTTTTCTGCATGGTTCATTCACATGTAGTTCTTTGCTGAGCTGGTGTGCTCAAGAGGATTTTCCTTGTCTCAAGGCTGTTTGATCTCTGCTAGCTACATTGCTATGAAAAATTTGAGGGGGGGGGGAAGAAAAGCCAATTGGCAGCATCCCAAAATGGGGGTGTGTGTTTTGCCCAGAAAAAAATGCTTGTTCTGTACAATACAGCCACAGAGGTCGAGAAAAATGGGAGAAATACGCTCTGTCTAACTGCAAGTGATGGACCCGCTTTCAGATGCTGTGCATACAGCTTCCAGAGCTCTGCTCCTTTTGGAACAAGTCATCAGCTCCTACCTGGCCTTGGCATGGCTGGGGGTTGCTGGTAGATCGTTAAGCTCCTGCTGCATTGCTTATCGCTGTGTCTTGTCAAGCTCATCTCCATTTGGCTTAAAAAAAAACACTGGAAAGCTGCGATTTGCTTCTGTTGGGATGACCTCTGCTAACGAGCTCCCTGAACGAGCTCTTTTGTGTCATTAGAGCTGGCTGGGGAATAAAGGATCTTGTACTTTGCTGCAGCCTATTTGTCTTCCATGGTTTCTTTTATCAGCACTGGAATCCCCAGCCCTGTAGTGTCCGCTTCTGATTACCCAGATCCAGAAATCCAGAGGTTGGGGTACATTGTGGGATTTCTCCTGAGGTGACTAGGAAAAAAAAAAGGCATAACATATAGGGAGTATTAAGGGAGAAAGATGTTCTCCACGCTGCCCTGAGGACCAGCTCAGTGAGGGCAGTGGGGCTCAGCTGCTCTTGGCATAGCCTGAAGCATCACTGAAGGATCTGTAAATGCAATTGCTCCCCAGAGTTCAGAGCACTTTCTTCCTCCTACCCAGGCTTGCATCTACATGGAATAGGGAAGAAGACATCCCTTGGCTGTCAGGAGGATGGGAGATCTGCTGAGGTTGGCCAGGGGACATTGGGTCCTTGGGAACGGGCTAAAAGTTTGGCTTTTTTAAAAACTGGAACTTCCAGTTACTCCAATTTTGAGCTTTGTTTCTTTCCTGATCTAAAGGTCTTTGGTGTGCATTTCAGCCCAGGCGAGGTGTGTAATCGGGGAACGCCGAAGCACCGGTGCCGCATGGAGAGGGGATCACTGCAGCACTTCCTTCTCCCCATCAATCACAGCACCAGCAGCCGTCCTGCATTCCCCCCCGCTCCCCCCCAGTGCTGTCAGGCGATGACAGATGCAGGATGTCTCTTTCTGAAATGGTTAAGCAAAAAAACCCCATACAGCTGTTTTGTTGTGCTCTGGTGGTGAAGGGAAGGGGTGGGGGTCTTGGAAGTACCTTCAGCAGCGCTCTCCGTCTTGCTGCTCTGCGTGTGTGCATGCAGCAAGGGCTCTAATTGCCTGCTGGATGGGTTAATTCATCTTTCAGTGTTCATTACCTGTAATAAATTAATCTTTAGCACTAGCTGGTGGAATTTGCGCTTAAAGGAAAGAATAATCAAGGACTACTTCCTCTGGCTCTATTATTAAGCTGTTTACCCTTTTCTTTAAAGTTTTTTTTTTTTTCAAGCCTATTCTCACTTTCCCATAAAAATATATCAATAGTGTATTGCATTTTGGGTCTGTGCGGGCAAAAGCAAGGCATCCGCTTGGACCAAAGATGCTGCAGGCCTTAGGCTGGCACGCAGTTGTCTGGGGTTTCTAAATAAGCACAACTCTGTAAAATTGGAGCAGATGAAATGGAGCAAATGTGCATCCAGGGGATAGCTGAGTAATCAGCTGTGAAGTCTCTTCCAGCAAGAGTGTGATGGGTCTTCCTCTTGCCCCTCCTCATCCTCCCTGCAACCAAAAATCAATCAAGGAGGGGTGTAGCTCTCCGAACCTTTCGATTTTGTGCGGAGATGGGTTAGAGTTCCCCTTAAAAACTGTCTTTCCCAGTAAGACATCTGGAAGCACTGGGTTTGCTGTGCCAGAAAGAAGCCTTGACAAGGTGGATGAGCAGGAAGAGGGGTCCCCAGCCCCAGGCAGAGCCCTGGTGTGCCAGCATGTATTTTTAAATGGAAGAAGTAGGATGAGGAGAAGGAGACGACAACATAAAATCTTAATTTAAGATCTGAATTTAAAAGAAATAGAAAGCATCTGCGTCAGTCTCTTGTGAACCTTCCCTAACCCAAAGCAATTTCTGTTGCTATTAATATGATTTTTATATGCGGTTAGAACTTGGGTGTTTCTCTGCGCACTGTAAGTGCATGTGGCTGGGTGTTTTTCCTCCTCGTTTTCCTGTGGCTGACTGTTCATTGCGTTCATTCAGCTGCCTTCAGAGAGTCTCCTGAGGCTTCCTAATGCGGAGTGATGCAAGATCCTCTCCGTGTTCTCCCAGGCTCAGAGCGTGTTCAACGCTAAATGGTCCATTTCAGGATCTTGCTGGAGTGTTCCACAGTCCCATGACTTCTGACGAGGATGCTTATGGATGTGGTTAAATAAGTAATGATTTAAATCTCGGGAACAAATACCTGTCAAGCAGTGGACTAAATCATTGATATTCTGAATAGCCTGTGATCATCCCTCTGCTGTCCTCTGTGTCTTGTTTGCATAAAAGTGTATTCTGTAAATGTCATCCCAACCAGTTTAGGTTGTGTAAGGTTTGCAGCTTCACTCCCACCGATGTTCTGGGAGGATTTGTAAGTTAGCTCTGGGGAAGGATGTATTAAGCCCTACAGCAGGACAGCGTGTGTCAGGTACAAGAAATGATAAACCAAGTGCTAGTATATGTGTGTGCCTGTGAGGGTAGCTACTCCTTACAAAAAAATGGATTTTGCTCAAAGGTCAGCCTGTTCCTGAGAAGAGCAAATAGCCTTTTCTCTAGACTGGTGGCCCATTGACTGGTATCACCTCCTGAGTTGTGTGGATGAGAGCCAGGAGCCTGTGTGGATGGATGTTTGTGGTAGGGGACGCCCAGAAGCTGTTCTAGCCATAGGCTGTCCTCACCCCGTGCTTTCTTTTGGCTCCACATTTTATACTGAAGGGAGGGCCCAAGAAAGTGTTCCCTACATCCTCTTTACTCCTGGGATGATAATAGAAGATGAGTATATGCCAAGAAAGCAGAACTGAGATTTTTTTTCTTCCCCCCCCGGAAAGAGTTTTTCAACATCCTCCTCCCTACCGACCCCTTTCCCCCCACCCTTAACTTCTTTTCCCAATGGGCACAGTGTGTGGGTAAAAACCAGATATTCTTAGGTGAGGCTTATATGTAGTTGATGCTGCCAGAGCATTTTTGGACAGCTTCTAATTCTGAGCACACAGGCACAAAGTTAATGTCAAGAGGTACAGGAGGATGTACAGACTGTTCATGAAAAATCAAAGCTCTTGATGCTGTTCCTTGAGTTTGTCGAGCTATAGCTCAAGTTGATGCCTGACCGTCTTCTATGACACCTATATATTTCAATGTCATCACACCTTTTTGGGCTGCCTGATTTTGTTGGTGTGTGTGGTGCAGCCTTTTCCTTCCCTGTTAGAAACTCAAGCTGTTCCCTTCAACTAGTTTTAACATAATATCACCTGAAACACGAAGGAAGTGTTGTGTTTATGCGTTTTGGCCAGAAACCATCGAGTAAACATCTTTATTCTCTCCAGGCTCCTGGCACACTGGGTTCTTGCCAACCATCTCAACGAATGCAACAAGCAGTTCTGGGTTTGAAATGCCAAAATGCCTCTTCTTTTCCCCCCAGTAGCAGAGGAACGGGGCAACTCCATCCAGTTCTCAACCACAAAAACAAGGAGCTTTATGTAGTAGTCCTGCCTTCTTGTACCCTTTCTCAATGCAAGAGATAATCTGGGAATAATTTTAGGGTGATATAAATATAAATGATTGCTTTTAGCTTTTCTTTAAAACATCCTGTTGGAGATGTCCATTTCATGGCATCCAAAGCAATGGGCTATTCTCAAATTAGCAGCTTCTTGTTGTATTTGTGGTGCAACTGGAGATGTTTTTTTATTTTCTTTAAGATGAGATTTCTCTGCAGCAAAAGCATTAATAGCTGTGTGAAAAGATTTCTAATTACAAATTTCAGCTCAATTGCTAATTAAGTCTATTGTCGGACTGAACAACTTCTTAAAAACAAATTATGGACCAAAATATCTCTTTGTTAAGTAGGTTTTTCTTACTTAGTAATTTTATTGCTTTTGTGCAAGTTGTCTGCGCATGAAACAGCTGAGTTCGAACCAAAATAGAGACGTTGCTGCATTTCAGTCCAAGCCAGAACTCTGTCGTTAGGCTGAAACCCAGTTCTTCTCCACATGGGCCACACAGAGTTTGGGTCGCCAGGGCAGCAAAAATTTCCAGCTGGTACATCCAGATGTGTTCAGGCCTTTTCGATTTATCCTGATTTGTTTCCTCTGGAAACAGGATTTAACCTTGCTCCCTCTCCACGAGCATCCTTCTAAATTTGTAACCTTTTGACCACTTTCAGCCAAATCTAGTAGGAGTCTCATATGTGACTAGATGTTCCTGCAAAATTGTAGGTGGCTTCTGTGCCTTTGTGCCCCAGACCATGCTTGTCTTGCTCATTTGTGGGTATAACCTTGCCATTATAGATGATACCAGTTCCCAAGGGAATACAGTGACTATGGAGAAAACTGCTTTTGGATGTAAGCTGTGGGCAGGTTGGTACAAACAGGGTTTGTGTCTCACAGCCTGACTGAAAGGGGGACCTGCATGGTGCTGCAGGTGGGATGTGAGCCCTGCACACAGCCTTGCTGCCTCCCCTGCCACGTACCCCAGGACTGGGATGATAGCATCACCCTCACGCAGTATCTCCAATGCAAGTCACGCTACTTTGTTTTTCATTTTAATAGCAAAGGAAGCAGAGACTCTATTACAACGATTTCTAGTCTAATACCCTATTCTCCATCTGTGGTGGAGGACCAGCTGTTTTGTGGATCACAGAATCACAGAATGGTTTGGGTCGGAAGGGACCTTAAAGATCATCAGTTCCACCCCCCTGCCATGGGCAGGGACACCTCCCTCCAGCCCAGGTTGCCCAAAGCCTCATCCAGCCTGGCCTTGAACCCCTCTAGGGGTGGGGCATCCACAGCTTCCCTGGGCAACCTGGGCCACTGCCTCACCACCCTCATAGTGAAAAATTTCTTCCTAATATCTAAGCATCCTGTCCTAGAGGGCATGACTCCCCATGCCCCAGCTGGTGACCAAAGCCTCCCCTCACTCCAGTCAGTTGTTTGCCCAAATCCTAGCATAGGGCTTGCATGCATTTTGCCAGTGACACTTCCTCTGCCCTTCCTAAGAAAGGGTTAAACCGAATTTCCAGCAAACGCTGTAGGCAGGACATAAGGCTGCAGCTTCATCCTCCTTTCCCCTGCCTCTGTGAGTGTGTGTGTGTTTGGGAGGCCGTGTAATGCTTTGACAGCAGCTTGACATTGCCTTGAAAGGTGCTGGAGGCTCTGCAAGCACTTGCCAAGAGGGGGTGGGGGAAAGTGTGTCAGGCAATACTGCAGCCGCAGCCTCCTGCGCTCAGCCCCGCTGCTGCAACCCGGGCTTTGCGGGGGCTCCGCTGCCGGCCAACTTCTGCGGAGGGCAGCGCTCCCTCTGCTGCAGCACCGCCTGCCCGCCTTCCCTTTCATTTCTTCCTTTTTTTTTTTTTTTGCATCCTTCCCCCACCCCTGCCTGAAATCCCCAGGGAAGGGCTGGGGCCAGCACACCTCCATGGGGTGATGCCGGGGGGCGCGGGGAGGAACGCCGCTGGGCATGGAGCATCTGCATCTGCCGGAGAGTCAGGGTTGAGCGGCTGCCTCCCCTTCAACCAGCTGTTCCCTTTAATCACCGCGCTTCTAACTTTTGCTTTTGCCATGCCTGCTGGCCAGTCGAGCTCAGAGAACTAGCACGGGATTTTTTTTTTTAGGATCAGCTAAAAACCCCTTCGTTCTCCTATTTCTGCACCGGACTGGCGAGTCCCACTTTAAACAGCTATGTCTTTCTAAAGGATTGCCGCGTTTTTGAGTCCTTGCGAACTGGAGTGCCCAGGACGATTTCTTTTTTGATTTTCCTGCGGTGAAGTGAGGAGCAGCGTGTGCGTTCAGCCCCGCTCGGCTGCGGGAGGCAGCCTGGGGGTGAGCCCGAGCTGCTGGGAAGTGACTCCGCGCAGGCAGGGGGAGAGGAAGGAGCTCTTGCAATTAGTTGAATGATTTGATAGATAACAGCAGACATGCTTTGCGGACTGAAAAAGGATTTGCAGTTAGACTTTGGTGAGTGAGCCTGTCTGTATTCTTTTTTTTCTCCTCCTCCTTCTCTAGTAGTTTACTTTTGTTTACTCTGATTTCCTTTAACCACCTTAAATATCATTAATTTCATGTGTTGCTTTGAAGGGGGGGCTTACAAATCCAAATTGTGGCATACAAGCTGTGAGTGAATTGCTTTGATTTGCAAAATACATCTCTGTTTCTCTGGACAGAATTTTTCCCTGTGACCACTGGAGAATACCCTTCAGGCTGCCTCCCTCCTTCCCCAGCTGGAAGCTTGGCAGGCACGGGGGCTGCTCTTAGAGGCACCCCCCAGTTATTGTAGAGTCTTTACAACTGTTTTATTTGCTTGTTTTTGTTTTTTTTTTTAAACAATTTCTAAATGTAGCTGTTTTATTTTTCAAGATCAGTGTGTGAATGGGCTGAGGACTGAGCAATGGTGAATAGAGGGCCAGGGGGGCGAAGACGGGGGTAAGGGGCTCTGCTAAACGTAGGGTGATCACTGCCATCACCCCACCTCCAGTGTAACCTGCTACTGCCCTGCCTAATAAATATTTCAGTTCCTGCTAGAAATCTGCCATTTCCATGTTGTAGAAACCCAGGGTGAGCAATTCACTATTACTAGGGAGTATAAAAGATCTATTTCATTTCTGCAAAGGAGTGGGTAGATGAGTGTAGACGGGCACCTTTACAAAGGGCACAGTCACCAAATCCTGGCCCCAGTCTTTCCAGGATGGACAGGCTCTGGTATTTCTAAACTGGTGCGACATTCAGGTACATGGTTGCATGCTGTAGCTCTGCTTGTTGCAGCCAAATATACTGCATGGAGCTCACGCCGCTGCTCGGGTACAAGCCTTTCCGCTCTAAAGGCATTGGAGTTGAAAGTACAGAGCTAATTTATGGTTTCTGAGTCATTTTGCATTGCCTGTAGTGATGTAGTGGGACCGACTTTGTCCTCTCCTTTGCCTCAAGGTGCCCTAAAGCATGAACCTAACTTTAGAAAATTGTTTTTCTCCCTGAATCTGGGAGGTGGAACAAACCAGGTGTAAAGCAGTTTAGCCTGGCTGCGTTGCCTGATCCCATGGATGGTGACGAGATGCAATGTCCCCTTACTGTAGAAGCAGAGCAAGGAGCAGTTTGAGGACTGGGGCTGAAGCTGCCTGAGACATGGCGATGAGCCCTGGTAGGCAGAGGGAGTCTGGGCGTGTGATTTAACCGGGCAGGAATGCAGCCCTTCCACGAAAAGATCAAAAGACGGCTTGGCAGGGGCTCCCGTAGCTCTTGGGGCTGAGCCATCAGCTGGGCCCCTAGCTCAGAGGTGGCTGACACCAACTGTACTGGAGATGTCCCTGGATGCCACCAGCCGCAGGGGGGATAATTCATCCGGTTCCTCAGGCGTGTCACCGGAGGCATCTGGGGCTCCATTCATGCAAGTCCCAGTGATTGCTGGTGATATTGTCTGGGCGCTGGGTGACCAAATAAGAAATATTCCTGATCTCAGCCCCAAACCTTTCTTGGAGAACCTTGGGTCAATGTGGTGCGCAGCTCTGTCACGTACAAGGGAATGGTGCAGTCATTGAGCTGGTGAGAAAGCTGTAAAACTGCGACAGAAACCTTCTTCACCCTGGTCTCAGACCCCTACAGCTTGTGCTGCTGGGACCCAAGCCCATGGTTCCATCACCCACTAGGCAGCGGTTTCCTCAGCACCCCACGGATGAGGCCATCCTTTGCCCCAGGCACAGAGCAAAGAGATGGGTGGGCGACCATCCCATTTCATGTCTGCTGTCCTTTTTCTTCTGAGGTATTGATTAGGAAAAGCTTTGAGGGGGACTGGTTACGGTGTACTGGGTTTGCTTTGGCTGAGGCTCAGTGAAGTTCTCCTTGGGTCACTCAGATGCGTTCTTAAAGTGTTTTTTCTCCTGTCAACTTGACTTTTTCATGAGACTCATCTGAAAATCGCCTGAGATGGGAGCAATGAAGTGAATTGCTTTCATGTCACTCATTTTAGCATCTTAAGTGTGATGGGCAAAAATGGAAACCAAATGGATTGTTTCAAAGAGGCATCCAGATGTTTCAGAAGTGCTTCCTGGGCTCACCACCATTAGGATCTTGGTGGTTTCCTTCCTCTCTTCCAGCTACTCTTGAAGTTTTCTGATGGGACATTTTGATAATACAGAGCTTTTGTCTATCCTTCAGAGTAGAAGGGTCAGAAAATGCAAACGAGCAGTGATGTTTTATGAAAAGTTGGGGAAACATCTGTCTTCTGGTTGGAGAAAGTTTCTGTGTGGCTCTGCTGATACCAGTATGATAGTGTGTTTCCACGAGTGACCTTGCAATCTTGCAGCCGGAGGACTTCTCTGAAATGCTTTATGGCCTTTCTGAAGGTCGGGAAGACCCTGTATGTTTTGCTCTATCAAACTTCACGTTCAGTTTGTCTGTACTGCAGAATCGCTGCAGGGGTGGGCAGAATGACGGAGCTCATTGAATCTCCTTCGCGCTGCTCCAAGGGTCCAGCTGAGGATCCCATCGCAAACCAGCCCAAGTGAAATGGTTAACTGGCCACAGCACAGGCGACTTCAGAAGACCCTTCGTGTTTCAAATGTATGCGTTTGGGTGACTTCATTATTTTTTATGGTTTAAAATATGGTTTGTATGGAAGGCAAAGGAAAAATAAGGATAGTGATGAGGATAGTTGGTGCTTTTCTTTTCGGGTGTGTTGTTTGGTTTTAGGTGGGGGTATTTTTTGGTTGCCATTAGAAGTCATGCTTTTAGCATGGGGTGGACTCTCTGCGGACCAAGGAGAGGAAACTTCCTGTGCCTTCTTCCTGACCAGCAGGCTGCACCCTTTATTTGCAGGGTGGGAATGGCCAGGAAAAGAGACTTGCTAAGAGATCTCTGCCCCTTCCTGCTTGTTGGTTTTCAGAGGGTCAGCTCCCCTGTTCTGTGCTCTCTCTGCGATGACCCCAGATCTTCCCAGCTTGCTAAATAGGTGGGGGGAGAAATAGAGAAACAAATGTCTGAAAGGGATAGAAAAGTAATGTGAGGAGCCAGAATGATACAGGAGGAAATCTTCATAGATAAATCTCCTAGGAGGAAAGATTTTATCTTTCTTATTGAAGAATTTATCACGGCGGTGCTATTTAATATAACTCCTGCTCATCAAGCTGCTTACGTCACTTGTCAGCTTTGCTTCAGTGGCAGCAAAGATTAAGGGAACAATAGCTGGGTTGTGCACACCAAGGCAGACATCTCTGGGTCTGGAGCTGGATCACAGTGATCTTAATTTCCTTGAGTCAAAACTGGGCAGAGAGAGTTTGTCTGGGCCATGCCGCTGCCCTGGGCTAGGATCAGCCATACCTGCAGATTGTCCATCCACCTTGCGTTTGTATACATCCATGCTGGAAGCACCGCTTCAGCTCCAGTTCGTTCACTGGACTTAAGGAAAAGCTTCCTGCAGCTGCAATTTTGGTGCCATTGCCACCTGTCCTAACGCAGATTACTCCTTCCCTCTATGCATCAATCTTCTGGATGTCTGAAGGCAGCAATAACCCTTTCTCTCTCCTTCCTCTCTTCTCTTTAGCATACACAACTCACTTCTCCTCCCAGTTTCAGAAGTCATGGTCCCATCTGGATGAACTCCAGCTGGACCACACGTTTCTTGAACTGTGCTGCCCGAACCTGGGCACTGCGCTCGAGCAAAGGCTTTTATTGGTGCTGGGTGAAACGAAAGGATGATTTCACAGATCTTGCAGGCTATACACCCATTGTGCTGTGGAATTCCAGTTGGTTTATAGTCCACATATCTGAAGAGTCCTTCTGCAAGTGTCATTTAGTTTGTCTCCATCCTTTTTTCATTTGCTTATTCCTGCCCAGGTCTGATAGCTTGCACACACCTATACTGAACTGTATATTTGTTTTTTTTCAAACATGTATGAATCATTCTGGGTTTAAAATTTACTTCCCAGCCTGCTTCCAGTCTGTCGTAGCTGGTGGCTGTCAGTAAACATAATATCTCTGCAATTGTCCAGGTCATTTAATGAAAACCTGGAGTCTCACCAGACTGGGGGTGCACCCCTACAGAACTTTGTTTAATACATCTGTCCCTTCTGATTGTGAACAACTGAAGAATTTTCTCAATGTATGGTTTTCCAATCAGTTTTGCATACACTTCATCTGCATCCTGCTTCCCAGACGTACTTATGAAAGTAGCATGTGAAACAGCATCAGAAGCATTTCTGAACCTGACACAGAACAGGTCTCTCCAGAAATGTTGCTCTGTCCTAGAAAGAAATTGAGTGGTCATGGCTCATTTGTGGTAGAACCCGGTTTGCCATTAGTCATCCTCGTTTTCTTTTTGCTCTTCTGCAGTCTGGTGATGTCTTACCCATCCTCCGTAAGACTTGAAGGATACCTGCTGATGGCTTTAGGACTTCGGTGGCCAGGTCTCTAACGTTGAGTATAAATGAGCTGATCCTACACAGTGGAAATGAGTTCTTGCTCTTCTCTTAGAGAAGACCCATTCTGCTAAAAATTGCTTTTTATACAAGAAAAAAGACCAAAGTAATGTCCTACAACTTTTCCTGGCCTATAGAAATGAATTATCCTTTTGTTCAATGTAGAGGTTACAGAGGTTTTTCCTCTTAAAAGATTGCGCTCATGCACATCTCATTAGTCCCCGTTTGTTAGCAGAAGGATGTTTTCCAATGTAAAGACCAGGCAGATGTAATAAAAACGTCAGTCCAAAGTGTCAGTTGAACAACTGCTGTTCAGGTTTTCTCTCCAGCACTCACTGTTGGAGTCCAGTTTTCAGCCCAGACATTTACCTCCCTTCCAGCCTACTTAAGAAAAATCTCGTTACTGCTGGAAGAGATGCCCTCGGGCTTTGAGAGACCCATAGTAGGAGACTGAATTTCACGTGGTGTGTGAAGTCTTGCTTTTGGCTTTATGTCCAGGTTCATTATTCTTTAGAAAGTTTGTTCTGTTTTGGTAATCCCTATGGAGGATGGAGGCATGGAGGATTTGATTTATTTTGAAAATGGACTGTTAAAATTGATACGTATGTGGATGCCGATTGCTTGTGATATTATCTACTCAACTCAAGGATGGAAATCTCATCCAATTTAACCCAGAATGTCAGAAAAAAGTTGTTGGGCACCACTTGGAGGAAGGGGTGTCTGTGCTTTTGTGTTTAGGCACGTGGAGGTGTTGCAAACAAAAGGAACACTTCAAGTTACCGAGTAATAATAATCAGAAAGAGTTGGTGGTGCAGAACTGGAGGAGAGAAAGTAGAGCAAAAATAAATATTTAGCAGCATTCATCAATTGACAATTGAATGCTACCAGGCATAAGAACATTTAAGGCTCTTTTCAGCTGTCAGTTCAGCTACTGCATAATTTTTTAGCATGCAAGTAATCCCATCAGGGTAGGCATGGTCTTAAGCCGTGATGAGATAGGACCCCCAGGTCATTGTACGGCTGTCTGTTCAAGGTGGCAGAACACTCTTTCAAGACAAGCGTGCTTGTGTGGGAGTTCTGGTTCTGTGACAGTCTGACTGCCAGTCTGCTTCTGATTTTTTTTAATATTATTATATCGTTCACAAAAAAAAAAGAAAACCAACCTAACCAAGCTTGATGTTCTTAGCTGCCAGATTTATTAATCTGTGGATTTACAAATCAATGAGTCAACTTGAGACATGCAAAATGACACAGGATGAAGAATTTCTCTCCTTCCTTTCCCAACAATTGCAATCCCTGATTTTTTTTACTTCAATGAAAGTGTATTTTTTTTTCCTTTGACTGTGTGTTTTTGTTCAAGGATCTAATAATTACATGCTTGGAGATGAAGGCTTTTCAAAAGCATCTTTCCCAGCAATTTTCAACTGGAGATGTGGATAAAAATATCTCCCCTAGTTTTTTATCAGAAATGTTTTCAGCGATGTGCAATTATGAGCTCTGCCTTCATTCAATTCATCCTGGAAGAATTTGCTTCACAGGGAAATTCGTTTCCTAGCTGCTGTAGATGCCAGCATGGTTGGCAGCTGCAGGATATTATGGGGAGAAGGGTAAAAAAAAAAAAAGGCCTAGAAATGAAAATTTCCAACACCTGGAAACCATGAAAGGATGGAATATCATACTTTCTTGTTAAATCATTGTTAAACTGCTTTGCATGTCAGTCCCAAAATGGCCTTGTGAATTATTTAGTACAGCTGAGAGATGAAGAGATGATCCCACTTAATCGTGCCTCACAACTGGTCTGTTCCTTACTGTGCAGGTTCTTGGAATCCTGTTAGAAAGGTGGAAGGAGTTGTGGTTTCCAGTCTCCGTGTGTAATTAACACTGGCGTGGTACATCCTAATGAAGCTGGAAGTTAGGAGCTGGCTCAGGTTTGGGGAGAACAATGTTGGCGTTGGGGCTAGAAAGGCTGTGGAGCAGTGACAAAGAGAATAAATATGATTTTGTCCGGGGAGTCAGGAGCTTGTGCTGGTAAGAGGAGGATCTGGCTCCCTGCTGGCCGGGCGTGTGGGTGGAAATGGGATTTGCTGCATCCTTCTGCTCACGGTGTGCTCCTCCCCAACGGAGGGAGGTGGGTCCCTCATCCGGTGTCTGCTGCTGCTTTGGAGGTCCTATGCCAAGTTGTTTGCAGCTATTGAGCAAACAGTCTTTCTCGATATCCCAAATAACTCTTTCCTCCCAGCTTCTGCTCCCTCCTCTGAGCCCACTCGGTGCCTGCCCAGGTCCAGCACACCCATCCCCTGCCTGCGGGAGCTCTCGCCGTAGCGAGGGTGGGATGGCACGGCTCCAGGCAGCTGCTTTTCCCAGCCAAATAGCTGAGCTAAGTCATGGATCTACTGCTCTGCCTTTGAGCAACCATGTGCATGACCGTAGGAGTGATGAAGGTCCAAGTCAGACCTCTCACAGGTCACCGCTGTTGCCCCGCCAGCCTCGGGGGACTTGTCTCGGCAATAACTCTGCTCCTCCGCAGGGTCTCGGTGGAGATCCCCTCTGTTCCCGCTGTTGGTACGGTGGCTGACCTGTACAGAATTGTTCCTGCAGTGAATGGTTCAGCCTGAAATTTGAGGGACGTGGCTTGCTCGGTGATTTCCAGAGGATGATTCCTTTGTGGAATGCAGTGCTGTTTGATGTAAGATGAGTATATATGTTTTGCGAAAGTTTTTTTTTTTTTTTTCAGTGATATATTTCCCATATAACCTGCTATGCAAGCAGATCGCATTCCTTCCTGCCATGAAACACTGAACTCTGCTTATCCTCAAACCCGGATCCCAGCAGCCCCCCGGGTGCTGCGGGGCCGGGGGGGATCCCCGGGCAGATTCTCTGTGGGTTCATCCTTGGCTGACTCCTCTGCAGCGTGCGATGAAGCCACGTGTGGGGATCAAGTGTGTGTGTGTGAGGTAGGAATGGACTAGGTGGGATCCTGGGATAGAGCCACAGAGATACACCTGAAATCCAGGGAAAACGGTGGGGAGATGCTCGGGTATTGATCCGGATCAAACACTCCGGGTGACTTGGAAGCCTTGTACCTGTGGAGTTAACATCAAGGTGAAGTTAGAAGAGCTCTGAGGTAGAGGTGGCATCACTCCATGGCGTCTTATTTTGCTTCAAAACCAGGTTTAACCCCATGATCCATTGCTCTGTCGCTGGGTAGCACCTGGTTTGTTTCCCTGCTGTTCCCCCTCCTTGCTGCTGGAGCCAGGATGTGCGAGACGACCGGTGCTGTCAGGGCGGTGGTGAATGTCATAGAATCATTAAGGTTGGAAAAGACCTCAAGGATCATCAAGTCCAACCATCAACCCCGCACCTAACTCACTAAACCGTGTCCTGCAGCTCCTGGCTGGCTCCAGGGACAGTGCAGATAGCTGCTGGGATTTGTGAAGCTGGGCAAGAGGCACGAGGCAACAGAGAGTTTGTTATTAATAATAACTTTAAAGAAGAATCAAAGCAATTCCCCTTCCCCTGGCGTTTCAATTTACCACCTACCTTCCTCCTCCAGCAAGCTTGGCAGAGGGACCCCATCGCTTCGAGGGGGGATAAGCGTTCGCCTTGCAGGGACTGCCGAGCGAAACGTTTTGGATGCTGCAGCGGAGGTGATCCGCTGGCTTTCTCTCCTTTGTCATTCAGCAGCCAGCTCGGGCAGTACCATGAGCTATAATAGGCAATTAGCTCCTGGCAGATTTATGCGACACTGCGTTTTATAAGCAAACAATCGTGTGTTTAATCATTAAATGGATCTGTTGTATCTAACGTTCACGGAGCTGATCTCTCGTCTCCCTGTGCACATGCTCGGCTCTCTTGCACCAGCACAGACCCGTGGATGTTCATACTTGTGCAAAACTGGTGGAAATGGGTTACTTGGCAGCTGCCTTTGGTTCTGGCAGGCAGTGGCAAGACGTGAGTACTTGGCAATTTCTGCTCTCGGAGACATCCAGACTCTATGTAGAGGTTAGAGTGTGGGAACAGGAGATGCCTGGTGCAGCGATCGTAGAATCACAGAATGGTTTGGGTTGGAAGGGACCTTAAAGATCATCCAGCTCCAACCCCTGCCATGGGCAGGGACACCTCCCACTAGTCCAGGTTGCCCAAAGCCTCATCCAGCCTGGCCTTGAACCCCTCCAGGGATGTTCCCCCCAGCCCAGAGGACCCTTGGTGTGGTGAGGGGCTGGGCAGGCACGCGCACAGCACCTCACTGATTGCGTGCATCCCGTGATTGCAGCGTTCCCCAGACTTCTTGAGATTTGGAAAGCAGTCAGTTTTTGTATTTGTAGTTAATTTTAGCTATACCTGTGCACGCTGCTCTTCCCCACATCTATTACACACTCGACAGAACCTGCTGCTTTTAATTTTTAGTAGCACAAGTGCCTTGTTGAATCAAAATTAAGTGGGTATTTGGGAAGCATAATGTGAAGCATTACATTTAATGGTCTGTGTTCCTGGGTGGAGAAGGGCTATCACGAGTCTCCTCTGTCCCCGAGACTCTGCGGTCTTTAGCTGCACCTGAATTTTCCCTGAGTTCATTGCTACCTCCTATCCTCCATACACTGTACAGCTCCAATCTGTGTCTTTTCAGGTGTGTGTTGCATCTTTTCAGACCTATGCCCTTTTTCAGATGCAGACATTCTGGGTCTGGGGTGGCAGTGGTGGGGAGAAGGGAGGTTTGCGGGGTGCAGGTGGAGCTGTGCTGCTGGGGGGCTGCTCGGCCCCAGGAGGGCTCCCTGTGCTCCTGCCCTGCTCCCCTCCGCCTTCAGCTTGAGAACCTCCCTTGTTCAAAGGGGGGGGGAAGTATCTGACTAGGGAAAAAAAATGACTTTTTCCCAGTCCTGGGCTTGGGTCTGCCATGAGCCAGTCCCTCTGGCTTTTTGTGATGCTCAGGAGAGCTCAGGCTCTCACCAAATTGTGTTGTTTTAACCCGGGTCCCTGTTCCCCAGCCTGTGGCTCCTGTGGCTGGCACCCCGCTCCTGGATCATACTTTGTCTGAGGCAGTTTTGGATTTTAAACATAAAAAACCCCAAAGGGAAAATTAACGCCCAGAATGGTGAGGCTCAAATTCTGCAGAAAGCGAGGTTTCCGTGTGAAAATCCCAGGGCTGTCCCTGTTTGCTCACAGGTGCTCCCAAGTGGTGGCAGAGCCCAGCTTGCAGCAGTTTGTTCTGATTTTCACCAGGAATTTCCATGCTTTTTGGGAATTTTTTGTGCTGGCGGTAATTGAGACTGGGTTCTCCACCTGCTTTGCATCACCCGTGCGATGTGAAGCAACTGGAAACCAGAACAACCATTTGCATGGAGGCAGCTACATAAAACAGCTGGAGTGCATTAATAGCTTCACTGGAGCGGGGTCTTACCCATCTTTCATAGTAAACAGATGTTTGCTTTCATCGTGGTGGTGCTGTGCTGATCTTTGGACACCAGCCTGTCGGAGGATGGGATGTTGGGAGAACCTACAGCCAAGGCAAGGCTTGATGGGAAGCAAGAAGTGGGGTGAAAACAAGAGCAGGGATTGTTGGATGCAAGATTTAACGGGCAATTCAGGGAAATTTTTAGCAGCTGGTTCGATGGGGTCAGACCACACCAGTTCCAACATCAAATAACTTTGAGCTTTGAAACTTTTTATTTCATCTTGTTGTCTTGCTAAATCTGATATTCCCTGGCTCTTTGATTTTTCTCCTTCTCCCTCTTTCCTTTCATTTTAAGCAAGGCTGTTGCTCAAACTTTCTTTAGTCTTTTAACGATAAGCTTATTCCATCTCTCGCGTAGCTCCTGTGAATCCTCCTGACACGGTTGAGGATAAAAGCAGCCCAGCCGAGTACACGGGCCATTGCATAATGGATGGTTTGTGTGTCAGAGTCTAAAATCTACATATGTTTAGATCAGTCATGAAGTGGGAACATCTGTAGATATTCATATATAATGGCTTTTACCACATGAATGAATAATCCAACTCCCACGATTTGGTATTTACTTTTTTTTTTGAAACATTGCTACTTAGCTAAACGCTGAGGGGAGAATCACATTTATGGGAATTAAGTCTTAGTAAGGTTTAGCAGGGCTTCGTGGATAAGCTGGAAACGAGTCTAAATGGAGTGCTGGAAATCTGCCTTTTAAAATAGTTAATGCTTTCTGGAACTTCTTCCTTATTTCTTGATTCCTGCTGGTTTTTAAGCCCTTTGCATTAGAATGTAGTTGCAAATCCTGATTTGCAACCTACTGTGTTGAATGTCATCTCATATGATGCCATCTTCCATCTTTGGAGTCCTCCTAAAATGGGTTCCCAAACCTTGGGGGCTCCAGCGTGGGCATTTGTCCCATTGCAATGTCACTTGCAAACCTGTCTGTGAGATGCTTGGGTGCACTGGCCTACGAGATGATGGAAAAAGCTGTTGGAGATGTAGTCCCCCCTTTACTTCAAAGAAAGACGGGGACTTGCTGCCTCTGCTCTCTGCTGGGCCAGGCTGGTTTATTCTCTCCCTGCAGTCAGCAAAGCCTCGGAGCCTGGTGCCAGCCCTGCCCTCGCCGTGCTGGGGCTGAGCACGCACCCGGCTGTAGGCTACGCTTAGCCAGGGTTGTCCTGGCTCACCAGATTGCTCTGATTTTTCATAGCTCCTTTTGAAGCCGTAGCCTAGTTGAGATGATAAGAGCAGTGCAGTAGCAAATGAGGTCATGGGCAGCTTTGATATTTCCTTCTTGTAGTTTGACTTTTTTTTATGCTAGTGCTGATGGCATCCTTTAGGTTTTATATAAATGTGTTTTCTCGCTTCTCCCCTTGATCCCTGGTACATGCCTTTATTAAATTTTACCGCATTGAAGCGCATCTCTTCTGCTGCCTGATTAGCCTGGGGTTTTTTGTTTTGTTGGTTTTGTTTTCTTGTGTTTTGCATGGATTTTTTTATTGCTGTTGTCACTGAGGTTGATCCACACCACGCATGGACTTCTATCAATCTCAGCCACCTCTTGAACTGGCGCAGCAAATCTCCCAGATTGGATTCCTCATTTCATTTTTTGGACCTGTAATTGGGGGCAAAGAAGGTGCTAACCTGGACCTGGGACTTTCCTCGCAGCAGCCCTGCTGGGCTCTCCTTGCCCACCCCTCGTTCCATCTTGCTGGTGCAAGGGTTGCCCACGTCCAAGTGATGTTGCTCCTGCAGATCAGCGGGGAAGAAGGATGCGATTCACTGCTGGAAGGGGTTTTGCCCAGCTCCTCATCTAAGGTGGTGTATTTTCTTGCAGGTTTCCTTAAGGTTGGTTTACCACTCTGAGTCGCTCTCCACGTTGCACGCTGTAAGTTTAGCACAGGTGCTAAAATTTTATCTATGCTCTTGGGAGTGCTTCATTTCCTTGTGTTAACATGGGCTGTCTTGGAAGTGCTATAGGAGTAAAACAAAAAAAAGATATTACAACTGTAGTGAGTCCTTCTTCAAAAAGGATTATTACCAGGCTGGCCAGA
>WKFP01015465.1:103454-116521 GCA_011057875.1 Pterocles orientalis
GGCCACCGCTGTGCCGCTCGGGTGCAGAGCTGACGCAGCCATCCCCATCTCCATCTCCGACCCGCTGCGGCGAGGCTGGAACCACCCCGGCTGCCTCGGGGGATGCGCTGTGGGTTCGGCTGTGTACAGCCCTGCAATCAAACCCAGCCCTGTTAGTGGTGCATGGAATACCACAGGGGGTGATGCCCAGTGGAGTGCCAGCCTGGGAGAGGTGGGAAGGATGTGCTCTAACGATGGCACAGCCCCTGGCCAGGCTGTCGTGGAGGCTGGGGAATTTGAAGCTAATAACAAGCGGAGATTCAGAACGGGTGTGCGTTTTCCCCTCCCCTCCTTCTAGTAGTATGAAAACTTTATTTAAAGGTGCTTAGATGCCTAAGGATACAGATTGATGCTTATAGTCTGGTTTTGAAGTACGTGTCCTTACAATCCCGGTCCTTGGAGGCTGGCTCGCAGGAGGCTGCGGTTTGAACCGTCGTGAGCTGCCTGACCCCCTCTCCCATACCCCTAGCTGCAGAGAAATTCCCTTGACTTACAGAAATAACTCTCCTCAAAATGGATCAAATCACACTTTGGTTTTTTTTTTAGTCGTCTGGGTTCCTGCTTCCTACCTTGTGCTTTTATTCTAGCAAAAAATACCGGCTTGTGTTAACGTGAGCAGCTTTTTGTTCCTAACGCTGTTTTAGTATTCATTTCTCTAAACAAGGAGTGCAATTACCCTGTGGCAAAATAACTGTCTCCAACTGTCTTTTTTTTCCATTAAGCTTTTAACTCTTGGTCTTCCCACAAGATTAGTGCACTTTTCTCTGCAGGAACTGTCTTAAAGCGATCCAGGAATCTGAATAACTTGCAGACAGCAAACCTAATTGTCACAGAATCTTATTTAGCCAATACCAATTTTCAGTAAAATGCGATCTCTGTTAATAACACAAACTAATAACTCTTCTAAATTAAAAAAACTCCCTTTTTGCCCCCGCAGACAAGGATAATGAACCCCTAAATCAGTGCTCTTTCTGAGGAAGCTTTTTTTTTTCTTCCTTCTCTCCCTGGTGTTAGTAAGACAGTGAAGTGGCAAAACCTCTTGTCAAAGAACTTGGAAGTTTTCTCTCTTGTCACAGAATCCCATGGGATCGGTGTATGGAAAGTGTTGCGCTCTCAGTTTTATTGAGGCTCTTGTGTACTCGGTGAGTTTTTTGGAAGGTCTAGAGCCATCGTTAACATCACTGCTTGAAAAATCACCATTTACACAATTTTTTTCATTTGAAAAAAAATTTTTTTTAAAATTGTTGGCCCACTTGGTGTGAGAGAAAAAGCTTGAAAAATACACCTCTAATGGCTCCAGCACTGATTGCTTGCTAAAAGAACCTGTGCAGGCTGAAAAAGAAAAAAAAAAGTTATTTTCTCAATTTTAGGGAGTAGAGAGATTCATGAATTTTCAGTGCTTGGGTTGGTGCTGTGATTTGGGCCAACTGAGCAATCAGGCTCGTTACCATCCTCGCCTCTGAGTCAGTGCTGTGCTAGGCAGGAGAGATGACTAAGAGCACAAAGAGAGGGAATTTCTTTTTTTAAAAAAAAACAACAAAAAACGCCATCACCCTCCTACCCAAAAAAAGAAAAAACAGGCGACTCCATTAATACCAGCTTGAGTGGCAGAGCAGGAAATCGGCTGGAAATGAACAAAGAGCCACGCGGCAGGGATGCTAAATGCAAGCAAACGCCAATTCGCGCTTTGGCAGACGGCGTGTGGCAGCTTCCTCTCCTGTTCAGACGTTTTAGCCCGATAATGAGCGAAAAAACCAAACAGTTTTCACATAATCAACGGAATTTGGAAGGGAGAAGCACCAGAGGAAGGGGAGCCGCGGTGCTAATGATTTGCCGGCTGATCCCGCTGTCGGCGCGGGGCTGTGCCGTGGGGTGCGGCTGTAGCTCGGGTCGCTGCTCTCGGCCACTTGGCTGGTGGTGTTAATGCCCAGGCAGCCTGGTTCCATGCTGGAATGGTAGCCAAGGTGTGTTTGCTAACAGCTATTGGGGTAGGGAGGGTACCCGCTAGCAAACTGGGGTTTCATTTCAGTGTTGAGTTGGGGTTGTGATGGGGAAATGAAGCGCAGAAGGGTGCTGGTGGCTGGCTGGTCCAGGGCGGTGTGTTTATGGGCAGCAGATGGTTGGCTGCTTTACTTTGCCAGCAGATGATGGAGTTGGCTTCGAACCATCTTACGTGGTTTCCTGGGAATGTAGGGATCCCGTCCGCAGCAGAATGTTGCTGCTTTGAGTGTGTTACCTGGGGTCAGAGCTGGCAGCAATGCTCTTGTAGAAGGTGGCTGCATGCTGGGGTGGTCTTCACCTTCCATAGCATCCTGTGTGACCGAAGGTGTGCTGATGCTCTGGTGGCATTGAGAGCTCCGGCCCTGGATGTCCCAGGGTATTTTGCAGGTTCCTTTTGCAGACTTACCTCCAGTGCTGAAAAAACAACCTTATGCTGGGTGTCCTGAGCTGCTGGTTTGGGATTCCTCCTCTGATGTGCTGCTGCATTTGGGAAAGAAATAAAGGGAGGTTGTAGCTGCTGGGCTGAGTGGTGTGGGCAGGGAGTGGCTGGATGGGCACTGTCCTGCTGCTCCCCAGGAAATGCCACCTCGCTTTCAACTCCCAAACCATCCCTGCCTTCTGACTGTGGTTCTGCAAGGCATGGGGTGACAGAGAGAGGGTAAGGCAGGATAGTAGGAAAAAACCTTCTGGAGAGAGAAATGAAGGTGAACATGGCCAACAGCGGCAGGGATTGAAAGCCCTGAATCTTTGTCACTGTTCAACAGCTACTGAAGAAGAGATGGTGTTTGGGTCGGCTTTAGGTTTTTGGTTTTTTGTGTGTTGTTTTGGGGTTTTTTGTTTGTTTTTTTTTGTTTGTTTTAGTTGGATGCTGGAGCTAAACTGTCCCAAGTAAATTAAACTTCTTTCCAGAGCCGTTAAGCCCTGATTAAGCTTGACCCTGGCCTCCCCATCACCCAAAGAGCCATTGCTATTAAAATTCCATTTTCAAGCTGCCTGCTCTGATGCCAGGCTGTACCAGCACCTATCTGAAATCACTGTCTTCCCTTGGTGCTTGCTGTAATCCTCCCGCCAAATGCTGCTGCTTTTGCTGTCAGCACTGAGCTGCAAGAGCTCCATGGTCAGGACCGTGCTGTTGTATCCTCCTTGTTCTTCCTCTTGTTTTCAGAAAGGCAGATCTCCGTTCCCCTGTTTCACGGAGGTCTTGGATGCTCGGGTATCCAGGCGCTGTGTGTTCTGGCAGCAGTGCCCTGGCATAGCTTGGTGTGATGGTCCAGTGTCAAGTGCCAGTTCTCGCTTCATTAGAAATCTTCAGTTTGGTGGTGATGGAAAAGCTTTCAGAGTGACACAGGAGAGGAGTCCAGGGTCTGGATATCTACATTGTCATTCTGTGGGCTGCAAAATTTGGGCTGAAAAACTAAACGGTGTTTGTTTTTCAGCTGGAACTTTTAATGAAGGTGCACATTTGAGTCCGCCCAAACTTTTCACTGAGTTTTGTCAATTTGTGAAGTTACTTCAGCTGGGGCAACAAGAATTAAAACTAGATTTTTTTTTTTTCTTTTTGTGGAAATTGCTTTAGTGTGGAACCTTATTTCATTTTTCCTTCTACAAAGTGTTCAAGCCCTTGAACAAAATTCCCCTCCTAGTGGTTGAGGGTAACCCATGTGATTCCATTTACACCGTAATTTTTCTGTTTGTGGGGAAAGTAGGCTGCCAGCAAACTGAACGTTGGTTTTGATTTCTCTGTGTACAGACCACTGTCTGGAATGGGGCTGAGCAAAAGTCATTCCCTTTGTACACAGTGAGACGAAAACTTCTCTGGAACTTAAATAAAAGTTCCTTGAGGGCTGCAGACGGGAATATATGGAGAAGGTTTTTAGTAACCTGGATTTGTACCATGATGTACAACTTCTAAACCTTCACAGCTATTGAAAAATTACGAAGGGCAATCCAGGAATGTGGTCATTGAGAATGGGAGTTATTTGATACTCCAGGGTTACTGGAAATTATTGATTGAAAAAGCGCCAGCGTTTTAGGAAATGCCATAAAAAGAGACATTATAGATGGATGGCGATGAAATCTGCGAAGGCACAATCCCTTCTCTGCAAATGACCTCTCTGCCATAGAGGAGTCTTCCCATGGGAGAATACAAAGATTTTAAATACTTTAAATTGAAATTTCAACTTATGCTGGATGGGGTATTTACAGTGCATAATACTATTTTAACTTTCCTCTGATTTTTATTTTTTTTTAAAGCACTTAAGGTGCTCTCTGTATTGTACAGAGGCTGGAAGAGCAGCAGGAAAATGTGACTTTGAAATAGTGGGATCTATAAGAATAGGCAATTTTGTTCAAATATAGTGATTTAGTGCCCTGTTAGTGTCCTGATGTATAACTCCATTTCCAAAGACTGTAAGTTTCTTCACGAGCATAATGACAGGCTTAAAACTTGTGAGACTAATGCTGCGGCTTTCTCTGTCCTCAGCTGTTCCACGGAATTACGGGAGTAAGGGAAATCTGTTCTCTCCTAACAGATTAGCTCCAAGAGGGATAAATCAGATAACGTTACTGCCGCCTTGTTTCTTTCTCTCCCTCTCTAAAAAGCAAGATAGCCCGCACGGTGCAGTGCAGAGCCAGGGCTAGGGATGTTTTTTTTTTCTTGCCTACAGTCTGTGATACGGATGTGATCCCAATTCCGGTGTCACCAGGACAAGGTTTTTGTAGTGCTCTGGTTCTCTTGTTGCTTTTGGTATTAATTTCCGCTTCTGTGTTTGCTTTGCTCGCAGACGATGGCCCTTACTCGAAGGGGAGCAAGGACTCCGGTGGGATGGACGCAGCCCTGGTCTCCAGGAGGCAAAGCATCCCAGGTACAGAAGGGGATCAGCTCCTGCTCCAGAACATCAGGGCATCCATTACGCTTTCCTTGGCTACCCCTAAAATGGGTAACACTCCCCCCAACACCCATTTTGATACATCAGCAAGGCTTTTGCTGGAGGGCAGATGTGGATGGTTGTAACTGGTCCCAGTAAGTGGTGTGTTACTGGTGCACTCACAGTCTGGTGTGGGGCTGTTGGGGGTGGTTCCAGGGAGCCGGGAAAGGGCTGGTTCCTGTGCTGGGCTGACAACTGCAGAGAGGAAAACAGCAGCAAAGGAGAGAGGGAAGAAGCGCTGCCACATCCAAGCTCTCTGGGTGGGGAGGGAGGCTGGCAGTGTGTGGCAAACTTTGCATTTCCCACGTGTGACTAAGTTTGTTTTGGTATTTAGTCTGTCACAGCAGACTTTTGTGGGAGATAAACCTTCCTGTGCTGAAACACCCCCCGGAGCTGAAGAGGGACTGGAGGAATGTAGTATGCTTGCCTCTGTGGGTGCTGGGCTTTGTCTGCCGGCAGGTTTGGATGGGCTGCTCTGGGCAACCCATCTCCTTTCTGATAAAGCCTGGGGCTTCGTTTATTGACTGATGACTGTTAATGACCCAGTCACAGCTTTGGGTTAGTGTGTTGTAGAGGATGGGGAGGAAACGGGGCCCTTTTGCCATTGGTTCCTCATTCGGCAGTTTCTCTAGGGAATAATATTCTGCATCCTCTAGGGCTGCTACAACACGTTGCCACCGTACCACAGCCCTGATGGAGGGAGGCTGACTCGCTGCTCTCAAGAGCCAGCTTGTCCAACAACCCCAGCTCAAGGCATCTCAGCGGTGAGGGCAAAATTGAGGTGTGCTCTTCCTGCCCTGGGATGCTTTGAGCAGCAAAATCCAAACATAGATGCCAACAGAAGAAATCCAGGAGTACTCTCATATGGCACTTAAAAACTGTGTCTTGAAGGATCAGATTCTGCTTAACCAGCTCATTTTCACATCTGTGCGTGTCTGTGATGGCAGCAGTAGATTTGTAGAGGCATTGGTCAACATCCCTTATTGCTTACCGTGATAGATGGATTTCAGGGACTTGCCTTTTTTCGGAGCAGTGATTTCTCCTTGAACCCATAACAATGGGTAATTGCACTCTGGGAGTTCTCATTTTAAACACTTATCGAGGATCATAATTAAACCCCATTGAAGAGCTAATAATCTCCCCTTGCGGCACCATCTGTGTTGATCAGTCCTGTCTGTAGTTGAGAGGAAATTTGCAGGATAGTGCCGGATGGTGTTCCTTCCAGCACGGCAGGGAGCCTCCACAAAGTTTCTGGCAGTCCCTGGGATTCTGGGTTGGTGAGTTGAAAGCTAAGTTACTGTAGTTGGTGCGGGATGAAAACTGAGTTTGAAATGCTTTATGGATGTGATGTTTCCCAACAAGCTGTTGGTGTCACGTTGAATGGGTGCCCAGCAGTGCCTGAACACCTTCCAGACTGGCACTAGATTGCAAAGAGGTTCCCCCCTCGCATTGATGGAGTGCATGGATTATTCTTGGACGTGCTTTCCAAAACAGGTAGTGCATGGCAGGACTCAGTGAGGTGCAATTTCTGGTGTCATGGTGGCACCATGATGATGAGGCACCACAGTGCCAAGTGACACCTTGTTTTCTCCCAGTGAGGGAGGATGGAGAGGACAAGCCCTGCACCAGCATGGCTCTTCTTAGCCAACATGTAATTTAAGACACCCTGCTTTGCTCTGGAAATCGTAGTGTGCAAGAGGTGTGAAATGTTCCTTCTCCAAAGAGAGCATCTCAGTTAAGCCTGGTGGGATTTGCTGTGCAAAAAACCCCCTCCTGGGCCATTTGCAGCATGGGTTTTGGTCCGCAGCTGTGTGGGGCTGCTGTTTGCTGTGTGCTGCCGGTGCCCATCACTGCCTTCCCCTGCCTGGCCTTGGAGAAAGGTGCCTTGTGTGTGGGAGACCGTTTTCCTCCTGGAAGATGATGGGATAATTCAGTGCACCAGAGGCGGTGGAGGTGGATGGATGGCGTTGTAGCCAAATTCAGCAAAAGCTGCTTAGAGGAGGCTCTGGCAAGGCGTGGAAGTTATCTGCTTTGTCCCAGGGCTGGTCCTCCATCGAGCAAAGAGCGCGAGTGCTGTCATGGGGAGTAATGTGGAGCTGCCTTTGGTACGTCTGCAGAGCTCTTGGTCTTTGCTGGCGCTGGTTTTCCCGTTACCTTGTTCTCCTCTTCCGTGTCAAATCCAGAAGTTGGGGTAGTGTAGGGACCCTGTTTTGTAAAACCCAGAGATGAGCTGTAATGGGATGAAAACTGGCATCATGTTGGGTTTATATACAGCTGTTGGGCAAACGAGAGTGTCTTCTAGGACTAAAGGAAGGTGAAACCTATGCTGCCTGCAGCAAACAGAGCAGCAGCACTGGTGCAGTGGGCATGGGGCATGCATCCCCTAAACCTGGCCCTGATGTACGTACAGTGCATGTGGAAGCAGTTGTGTTTTAAAAGTGACTCGTGTCTTGGATTCCAGCTGCAGATGAGGTGGGTGATGTGGAGGAGGTTTGACGCAGACCAGGTGCAGATTGGTTGGAGAAACTGCTGCGAATGAATGAAGTTCATGCCTCCCCGTCCTTCCCCTGCTGACGGCAGGATCCCACTCCCCTCCACGTTATGTTCTTTATGTCCCAACTGTATTGATGTCTCCTGATGTTTTTTAATCACAGTATTTTAAGATCCACCCTGTTCCGTCCATCCAGGCAGCTGCTGCAGGTCTGCAGCATTCTCCTACCTGGTGGCTGTGACTGCCTGACACGTAGCCCTCCTCACACCCTCCCCACAGTGAGTCTCCCTGGACCACTGCCTGGATCCTATCACCCTGGTTTTAAGTCCTTCCACTGCCTCCAGCACCTTGAAACACTTTTTTTTATCCTTTCACAAGCCCTCACTCCTCTGTTTGGTCTTGCCTGCAAGACATGCATGAAGCACTTCCCCTCCACTGCTGCGGGTCCACCAGGACACGCTTCTGTTTCACAGCTTCATTTAAAATAAACTGAAGCTGATAGTATAAATCATCCCAGGTCTGCTCTCCCACCACCTGTAGGAAAAGGGACTGGGAGGAACGTGCCTTCTGCTGAGATGTTTGCCTTTGTTCCTGGTCTTTCAGAGGAGTTCCGAGGGGTCACCATCGTGGAGCTGATTAAGAAGGAAGGAAGCACCCTTGGGTTAACCATTTCGGGTGGCACAGACAAAGATGGAAAACCAAGAGTCTCCAATCTGAGGCCGGGAGGACTGGCAGCGAGGTGAGAACCCGAAATGGGACACAGAGCACAGGAGAGCTGGAGAGGAATAGTTGCGTGTTCTAGCTTTTGACTGAATATGGTTATGATGAAAACAGTTGGCACCCAGCTCCCCTTTTTTTCAAGTGCCCCAGAATGCAAAGTCGTTGCTTCAGTAAGTAGAATGTTCTTCGATTTTGAGTTATTTCCCATGCTCTGTGCAATTGTGCTCTGAAATTTTGTGTAGGGATATTTGGGATTCTGTGGAATGAGGCAGCCTTGTCAGGAGAGCTGTGTGGTACAATACATCTCGATCAAGCCAAGTGGTTTAATATCGTGTCTGTTCTGAATGCTGAGTGTGTAAGTAACGTTATTGGCTCCGAAAAGGAATGGGAGAAGAAAGGCTCCAAGAAGCAGAGAAAGGGAAGGAGTAATTGAACAGTTTTGCAGGAAAAAGGCAAAAGGAAAGATGTTTTCTTTTTCCCTGCTGGATATTTTTTTTTCAGACAGCTCTTGGTATGATTCTCTTTGACCTATTGCTCTACATGAATGGGAACTGAGCAACAAAAATAGAGATTGTGAGCATATATACTGCGATCGTTGCTGTACGTACAGATCTGAACACTTGCTTCTGGGAAAGATAGATGGGTTCAGTTTCAGCACTTCTGTGTGATAGCAGGTGTGCACAGTCACAGCTGAGATCAGCCCAGCGTTGGTGGCTTGTTGGGGAAGTCCCGCAGTTACCCAGGGTCCGTCCACCAGGCACATCCAGGCTGAGTGTAGCAGAGATTTTGTGCTACCACTGCTTTTTTTTTCCCCCCTTTATTTCCAGAAGTGACCAGCTGAACGTCGGGGATTACATCAAGTCGGTGAATGGCATTAACCTGACCAAGCTGCGGCACGACGAGATCATAAGCCTGCTGAAGAACGTGGGTGAAAGGGTAGTGCTGGAAGTAGAGTACGAGCTTCCGCCAGCCGGTGGGTGCCTCTTTGCTTACTCCCTTTTCTGGGCTGCTTTTTGTCCTGGGGTACAGATGGGCTTGCTCATGCATTAGGTGTCGTGGCCAAGGCAGTATCCGGGGGCATTTTGCGTTTTGCTTTCATCGGCTGGCAGCGCTGCCGTGGATGCTGCAGAGCTATGTGCGGTCGGAGCAGAGCGCTTTTTCCAGCACAGTGGGTGCCTGGTCATGCACAGCGGCAGGAGATGGCTGATTAGGTCTGTCTTGCCTTGGAGTGACGTGGTAGCACAGCCAATCTGCCCCCTGATGCTGCTTCAGCTTGTTTTTCCCTTTCAGAGCATGGCTACAGGAGGTTTTATTCAGTCTTAAGCATGTGTTACCAGGTCTGAACTGCAGCAAGTGCTGTTATTCCTCAAGATGCTTTGAAATGTTGTGTGTTTTCAGGAGGGAAGCTGGAGCAATCTGCTCTCCAGCTAAGGGGCAGAAGCTGGCAAGCCCAACCTCACACAGCCGAGGCTTGTGTCCTCATGTGGGAGACTGTGTGTTCTTACCTTGATTTGTTTGTTCTGATTTAAAACAAATTCCTCGACACGGTTTCTCATCACCGTCTTTCCATTGTGAGGACGATCTCCCCAGTTATTACTCATTCGCTTACCCAGATCAGTCAGAGGATGATTGGGCAGAAAAAATAGAACAACTAAAAATAAGACAACAGAAGAAACAAAACTAATGAAATCTAAACATTTTGCCCCAGATAGGAAGCTATCTGACACTTTATAGCTTTGCTATAGCTGCTGCTGTGAAAAGTATTGGATATATAAATGACTGTATAAAGCCCTAAGAAGAAAAAAAAATATATACTCTGAATTGGCTGAATCTCAGTCCATCATCCCCCTCTGTTCTGCTACAAACATTAGTTAGCTTTTCAATATAACCCTGGTAAAACAAACAAAAAAAACAAACCCCTTTGGTTCAAGTCTTCCATACTCTTGTGCTCACTAGGGATGACAGCTCTTAACCCTTCTGCTGCGAGGCTGGCTACCAGGAATCATACCGCATGGCTCAATCAATAGAATAGAATAAAATCATTAGGGTTGGATAGCAACGATGCAAATTGTCCCCACCTCCGACTGCGCAGGAAGAGCTCGCTGAAATAGTGACTTCTCTCCGGTGGGGTTGTTGGTGCTGTTTATGGCTGATCTAAACAAAGAAGCGCTGCAAAGTACAGGGAATTGTCAATTATCGCCTTGCTCCAGTTCATCATTAGTTACTTGCCTGCTTTTGTCTGCAGTGAGGGTTTATTGCTGTGTGCACCCGCCTCTCCCTCTCATTCTTTCTCTTTCCCCCAGCAAAGAGCAGAACTAGAGTGCAATTCAATAGCTTGTGCTTGTGGGTTTAAATTTTTCTTCCCACTTTGTAATTTCCTGCTTTGGAAGAGAACCTGCAAGTCCAAGGCTGGTGGTCAGGCTGCTGTGTCACATCATCTCTTTCCTAAATAAACCGAGCCCTGTGCTGGCACTAGCGTAGGTCTCCCTGCTCCCCACTGATCTCACCAAAGGCTGTTGCAGAACTTTGTGCTTGGATGCTCAGGACAGGAATTGGGTGGTTTCTGATCACGTTTGTGGATGCTTTATACCTTTTCCTTGGTATGCGAGCATCACCCCTTCGCTGGGAGCCCTCCTGAGCTTTTCCCTTCTGGAGTATTTCTAGGCTACGTCCCTCTCAGCAGTCTGCACAGCAGCAGGAGCAAAGCGGCTGCGTGGGGGGACAGTGTTTTGGGGTTTCATTTGGCCTTGCTGTAGCCCGGTCCCCAGGGCTGCCTGCCATACAGTGGCTCCATTGTACATCCTTTGGGTCAGTTTAAGGGTTAATTTAACCCCAACTTTGTACAGGGTGCAAGCCCCCGGGGTGCTTGGCTAGCAGGGATGTGCCATGGGGACCCTTCAGTGCCCATTTGCCAGGTTAACGTCAAGCTCTTTGATTATCCTTGTGGCCGTTCATTGCAGTTGGTATGAAAATTAGGATTTGATCTCTTCTGGAGTGGAGCAGGGTGAAATGCCATGTGCGGTTCTGGATGGAGAAGTCTGAGAAGTCGTCCCATATTCATTGCAGTAGTTCAATAAATCACTAAATAGCAGGGGATGGCAAGGGATGGAAAGTTTCTTTCTTTTTCTCTTTACTTTTGTACATTAAATAGCACTGTGTATTTAACATAAAATTATTGAACTGCCCCTAGGATCAGTTTAGAGGATTCACTTAATCTTTTTTTAAAGTCAAAATATGAGAGGTAAGGGAAAAAAACCAACCTTTTGCACTGAGGATTTGGGATTTTCATTTTCTTTAAGGTCAGCCGTTGACTTGATTCCTTACGCTGCTACTGTTTTTTTTTAATAAGTTTCCATCTGCGGCAGAAGCTTCTGGCTTTTGAGTAATGCTGAACGCATTAAAGCCAGTTGATAAACGAGGTGATTTTACTTGAATGTCAGAGTATTAACCAAGACAAATTTGAGGGGAGATCCACAACACCGAGCTGGTGAAATCATCCCAAAACATGCTGGTTGGTTCTGGCAAAAGTTCCCGTGTCCAGATTGGGTGGTTTTTTGCCTCCAAAGAGGGAGGATACAATATGGTCATGGGGCTGGACTTTCATTTCAATGCCTTTTGGATGAGTTTTGGTATTATTCTGCAGGGTGGTGTAACTGGGTTTTTCTCTCTCCCTTTAGTGCCGGAGAGCAGTGCTGGCATCATTCCCAAGACCATCGAGGTGTCCCTCTACAAGGAAGGCAACAGCTTTGGCTTTGTGCTGAGAGGTTAGTGGCTTCTCCAGTGAGAAACAAAGAAGGGATGAGCACTGGCAGAGGTGATTGGGGAAGCGGGAAGATAAAAGTAAGAAGATGACTGTCATAAACCTCAGCTGAGAGGTGAAAGCGTGTCCTGGAGAGCATCCCGTGCAGCCTTCGAGGACTGCTGGCTGCCTGATCCAGGGCAGTCTTTGTTTCCAGGCTGTGTCAGCTGTTTCGTGATAAATGTCTCTCCTTTCTCAGCACTCTCATCCAGCCTTTCAAACCTCCTGTGACTTACGGCTTTCCCGGTTTGCTTACAGGGGGAGCCCATGAAGACTGGCACAAGTCCAGACCGCTGGTGCTCACCTACGTGAGGCCGGGTGGCCCCGCAGACAGGTAATGATGGTGTTGCACCTCCAGCGTTTGCCTTCACGAGACAGCCCAGCAGCTCTCGCCGTGCTTTTGGACGCGTGTGTTTCTCATCTGCCTTGCTGGTGCCTCTCCAAGGCTTCTCGTGCTGGTGGTGTGGGATCAGGGATGTGCGGGGAGGATGGTCTGGTGCTCATAGGCTGCCTCACATGTAGATGTTAGAAACTCCTCTGCCAGAGGCAGCCACTTAATTAACCCTGTGCAGATGGAGAGCTGATGCTGTGCTGGAAAGCAGGAGGCAGTCTATTCTCATGTCGCTCATTTAATATGATGGGCCTGGTGCTATAAATAACCCAGACTGTTGTCCCAAGGAGTGTCCAATTCCTATAGGATCAAAGTAATTGACTTCTTAAAATATATATATACACGTGCACACTTGCATATGTACACACACAGAGAATAGATAAGTATATTAAATATATATACAAAATATAGATATATAAATATATGTAGAAAATATATCTAAGTATAAATAAATATATATATGCAATAAAACCCTTTTGCTTGTGGTTTCCTCCAGGGAAGGGTCCTTGAAAATCGGAGACAGGCTGCTGAGTGTTGATGGGATCCCTCTGCACAGCATGACCCACGCTGACGCCCTCAACATCCTGCGGCAGTGCAGCCAAGAGGCACTCTTCCAGATCGAGTATGATGTGACCATCATGGGTAAGTCCGTGGTGGTTGTGGTGGCATTTTGTCTGACTGCCTGGAAAGTATGTGAGG
>WKFP01015465.1:116541-152552 GCA_011057875.1 Pterocles orientalis
GCAGAGCTTTGGGAGAGAAAAGCCTTACTATGAATAATTAAGGGCTGAGGGAGCATCAAGCTCTCAGAGGGCTCTGCTGGCCTTTCCTTCGAAGCGGATGGCTGGGTTTCTGTGAAGTGCTCTTCTGGGGGGGTCAGACTACACGTGGGGTGCTGGTTGTGTGGTGGTGATAACACATTTGTGAATCCAGCCTTTTTACAATGGCTCTAGGTAATCTGGAAGTGAACGTATGTAATAGAGGTGGAAGGAATTTCTGTCTTAATCAGCCAGAGACACAGGCTTTGTTTTTCCTCCCCCTTCCTCAGGAGAGATGAATAGGTATGGTGCAAGCTCCTGCAATTTTGTAGGAGTTTCATAGTCTCACTCACAGCATCTATTAACCTTCTTGCAGAAATGCGTCTTTTAACCGTAAGTTACCCCTGTATTGTCAGATGGGAGATGGGAGGATTTTGTCAGCCTGTGGGAAGGTAGCTCCGTGCGTCTGTTCTCACTGTGGCACTGGAGGAGCTGAAATGAGCAGTTGAGGTGGTATTTCGAAGCTGGTGCTGGAGCACACAGGAGTTGGCTGACTTGTGTGCTGGTCCGTCAGGACACCGGACTTCCGAGTACTTCAGAAAGTGGGATCCTGTTCCTTCATGCCTTTTCTTTTTTGTTTTTTTTTTGAAAGAAGCCTATAACAGTGATGTCCCTCTGTTCTTCCTTTTTTTTTTTAATGCTTTTAATACTGTTGATGTGACTGCTGCACAGCCTTGGAGCAATCTCTGCCTTGCTCCTGTTTAACCCCAAGAAAAGAGTCAGGGGGGTGTTTCCATGGGTGAATTGTTGTAATATCTCTTCACTTCATTATCATATATATTTTGTGCAAAAGCAATTTTGCTTCTTGGGTTTACTCCTTTGTTAAGTTACCATGTGACACAGACTGTAGGATGTCCAAACTGCAGGTTTGCCGGTACACGTGGCAAGTCAGCGCCATTGGCCAACCCTCTGTGTTGAGAAATGGGAAAGGCTGGATGAGGAGTGTCTTCAGATGCTCTCTTGTTTTGCAGATACTGTAGCAAATGCTTCAGGTCCTTTACTAGTTGAAATAGCAAAGACTCCGGGGTCTACGCTAGGAATCACGCTGACAACAACCATGCACCGGAACAAGCAGGTCATTGTCATCGACAAGATCAAGCCAGCCAGTGTGGTGGACAGGTACAGGCTGCTCCTAGCTCTGCTTTTCCCTTCTCTGCTGCTTTTTTTGTCCCTTTTTTTAGTTATGTGCTATTCTTCCCTGCCTTGCCTTGAAATGGCCACATCCACATGTTCTTAGCACTAAGTGTACTAAAAATATCTGACCCCATGCCAGTGGAAATTCCTCACCGGGAATGAATGGAACTCGGTGCATGTGAAAGCTGAGCTCTGTTTTCAAAACCTCAGATCTGACTTCCCTCGAGCTGTGGAAAGGCAAACACCTATTCTGGAGAGTTCTGGCTAGAGCCTTCTCCTGATGGGCAAGTCAGCTGGTCAGCCTTTGCGTGAGGATGCAGAAGGACAGACGGTTATGCAGCCCTAGTGCTGGTTAGTTGTGTTGCTGGGCTGCACTGGTGGCTAGCAGGACTTACTACATGGCTGGGTGAGCCCTTGGCCATCCAGATTAGCTGTGAGTGGGCACTATTAAGAAATCTTTCCCAAGCCACCAGCAGCACTGACTCAAGCATGAACCATCTTAGTTGGTGTTTTGGGCAACGTTTGAACCCAAGGTTCAAATGGAATTAAAAAAAAAAAAAGAGATATGTAAAACAATTGATGTGAATTCACACAGTAATTCACAGTTGGATTTTGTGTGTTCCTGCTGCCGACTGGAAGGACATGGATTTTGGCCTTAGGTATAATTGCCTCTCTCGCTGTTTCCTTTGCAGATGTGGTGCGTTGCACGTTGGTGACCATATCCTCTCGATCGATGGCACGAGCACAGAGCACTGCTCCTTGTTAGAGGCGACTCAGCTTTTAGCTGCCACTTCAGAAAATGTCAAGCTGGAGATATTACCTGTTCACCAAAGCAGGCTGCCTTTGAGGCCTCCAGAAACAGGTGTGTCCTCCGTGCAAACACTGTTGGTTGCCCTCAAAACTCACTTGAGGTCACTTCTGGGGTTCTTGCTGCTTTTGAATGCTGCCAACAGCCTCCAAAGAGAGACATCTGTGGAGGGGAAAAAAAAAAACCCAGAAGATGTTTTGATGAAATGCGTGTGATTAGATGACATCCTTCAAGGATGTGAATAGGAAAAAAAGGTAACAGATGTGCTTGAATGGGGAAATTGGAGTTGGGAATCCCAGGCTTGAGTGCTGTGCAAGCCGCTTCCTTAGTGCCTCAGATAAGAGACTTTAATGGAGAGGGAGGGAGACAGCTTTGGTGCTGGCAAATGTATTTCCAAGCCCAGCTTTCGTTTGCTGGTGCCTGTAAAGGCTCTGTAAAGGACGTGTCAGTAGCTAGGCAGGGTCCTGCTGGACTTCCTTAGGAAACAAAGCTGTAAGACAAGCGTTCATCTTCTGGAGCATCCCGTTTGCGTGGCCGCTGTGTCTGAGCAGCCAGGGGCGGAGCACATGCACCAGTATCTGCTGCTTTCTACCACCCCACCAAAGAAATACTGGACAAAAAAATTTGGCTCCAATGAAATCAAGCCCAAAATACCTGTAAACAGTTAGGAATTCACCCTGGTGAGCATCCTTGTTGCCCACACTCCATGTGAGAGAGGCTGACTCAGGCTCTCATATAAGCTCCATTGTGAACATAACCTCAGTACGAGTGGATTTATTGCAACGCTTGCCTGCAGTTTTGTTACAGGTCATTCCGGTGGTCTTGTAATCAGGTGCACTGTTCAGTACCATCCCCTTTTGCAAACATTTTTAACCACTTATCTCTTGGGCACATGCATTTTTAATAGTATTGGTGCATAGTAGCCCTGGACACAGCTCTTCTTTCCATTCTCTTCTAGGGCTGTTTGGGGAAAGAAGGAAAATATCTGTGTTGTCTTCTCGAGCATGATACGGTGAAACATAAAATCTTATATCATCTCCATGTCTAGAAATAAATCTCTTACATGTCCAGTCCAATTTGTGCAGAATTAAAGCAATTTAATATAGGGGCTGGATGACTTGACCTTTGTGCCCAAGGAAAGACAGAAGGCTATAATCCTTTCTCAATGGCTGTTAAAATGAACTATTCTCCTTCCATTAGTGCCCTGGTCCTAATCTTCTTTCAGAATCTGTGGGTTCAGCAGCAGCTCAGGAGGAGGAGGAGGATCTGTGGAAGGACAGCTTGAGGTCTTTCAGAGGTTCGGAGCCTTTTTACCCAAACCTCCATACATCAGATCAGTTTGCTGATCTCCACAAACTTGGGAGAATAATTGCAACACAAGAATATGAAAAATAAGGGATGTAACAATTGTTCCCACTTTTGATTAAACTCTTAACACGTGAGGGATCACAGGGAAAGATGCTGGTCAACCACACAGCAGAGGTGGGTGGCTGGAGACCAGTGCTTGGGTTTGAACCTTCACCAGTGCTGATGGAAATGAGAAAGGGAGGTGGTGGGAACAGGAGGGGAGAGCCTTTGGGGAAGAGGAGCAGCTTACAAAGCAGGGCTCCTCGGTGGTGTAACCAGCCACAGCACCTTGCAGCCCATGGTGAGCAACCGAAGAACCACACCAAAGCCTATGAGCTGTGTTTGGACCTGGAAGGGATGCTGCCTTCTGCTCCAGACGCTGAGTGCCAGCTCCATAGGCTGCTTTTTCTGAGTTTAGGGAAACAAATGGGGTCAGTAAATAAAAACGGGCCATGCGAAAGCAGACTGTTGTGGTTGGCAGGAGAGTGATGCCCAAGGAAAGCAGCCGAGGAGATGACACCATGCAAACGTGTCCCTGTTCAGGACTTGCATTACCGAGTCCTTCCAGTGTGTGCCTTCATGGGGCTCGTCATTGCGTTTTTTAAGCGTGACTTCTTGTGCAATCAGAATCCAGTTATTGAGGAGGTGGAGAGGGATCTGAAGCTGCAGCTGCCATGTGAAAATATGGTCTAATGCTGGAGTGTCGGATTTGTCAAACTGAGTTGGCTTTCTCTGCGGCTCCGGGGGCATTCGGAGAGTTTGTGGGAGGATTACGCCCTGCTCACAAGATCAGCGGGTCCGGATGGTGCTCAGGAGCGGTGCTGGGATGGAGGGCTTTCCTCAGGCGGGGATGATGTGTGAAAGCTTGCGCAAGACTGTTGTAGGTTTTTATCACAGAATTGTCCAAAATCTCTTCTCTTCCCTAATACACTGACAACTGAGTTTCAAAGTCGCTTTTTTCCATTGTCAGATATGAGCTAAGAACTTATAGACAAATGGGAGAGTTTTAATTACTGTAAATGGATTAAATGATTTTGTATATATGCCCATAAGCTCTATCCCTCATTTTCAAAGTGTTTCATTTTAAGAACTTTGCTTTTTGTCTAGTATAGCTACATTTATTAATTTGATTTTTGTTTTTAAAAGCTGCCTGGCTCTGAATTTACTTTTGAATCCACAAAATAGAAATTGCAGAGCTGGAAGTGTACTTTTTAGGAGTTTGGTAGACTAAGTGCTAAACTAAAATGTTTTGCAAAGACTAAATGTAATCCCCACATTGGCTGGAAAATCTGACCGAAGTGATTTGATGCATGTGCACGAAATGGATTTCCACTGTTAAAGGCACTGACAGATGATGTTTAGATGAGATCTCGGGGTGGACTCATTAAATAAACTGAGTCCCCGTCTCCGGTTTGCACCCTCAGAAAGCCTGGAGGAGATCCCATCCTGGAAAGGTGGTTGCCAATAGTGCAAGGGGTTGTGAGGACAAGAGCTCCGGGATGACTTGTGGCTGCAGTAATGCTTTGCTGTGGGATGCTCCTCATGCTTAGTTGAATAAAAGAGACACTTGCAATCTCACTCGTTAGCCAGCAATTCCTCTTGGAAGAAAATAGATCCAGACAGCATGATGCAGAGATCTGGGAGAGAAAACCTAGTGCTGTTGGGCAAGGAAAACCAAACTGACCCTGTGCTGCCCAGGGGCGAAAGGAGCATCAGTGAGAACAGGCAAGGGACCTGTGCCTGGGGGCGTTTGAGGCACTTCAGGGGAGACTTGTGGTGTCATGACTCGATGCTGCAAAGCCACAGGTGATGGGACAAGGGATTTCCAGATGATGGATGTCTTGCTGCAAGGATTTTCTGCCAACGTGCTGGGCTGGGCTTAGGGCTGAAGCTAAAGCAGTTAGGAGGGTTGAAGCTAAAGCAGTTGCATGCCCTTGAATAGAGTCTGCCGCATTGGCGTTATGTTCAGATTTACAGTTTGCCACCATGTTGGCATCTCTTCGTGTGTCGGTGGCCCTCTGTAATTGCCTTTAAGCAGCAGTGAAATCCCCTTTGTTCTGGTGAGCTGGAGGCAGCCCTCTGCTCCTCCTCTCTTTGATCCATATGCGCACCCTGTGATGGATTCCCAGCCAAGAGCAGCCACTAAAAAACCAAACGCTGAAGCCGAGCAAAGTGCTCCAAGCAGTCCTTGGCGTGTGCAGAAGGTGTTGTGCCTTGTCCCCGGGAGGGCAGCTCTGGCAGCAAGGTGGGAAACAGCACGAGGAGGTTTCCCCAGTGCTGTCAGATGATGCTGATGGCCTCTGCGGGAAATTTGTGGCTGGAGGGAGCTTCTGCAGGTTGCGTAACGGACTGCAAATGGTAATGACATCTGTGCACTGCCAGCATGGCTTAGTCAGGCCGTTGGCTCAGGATGCAGAATTTTTTTATAGGGAAGGAGTGGATTTCTGCCACTTTGCATCAAGTGTCATGAGGTTACGTGGGGATGCGTGTTTGCTCCTGGTACTTGACACGCTGTGGCTGGGTCCTGACTTGTTCAGAGTCAGGATGATACTCTCTTCTACAACCTCCTGCCTGATGCTGCTTATCTTTTCTTTCTCTCACTTATTCTCTGTGCCTGCGGTGATTTCTGCTCCCCTGGGTGCCATCAGTCAAGGTGCAGAAGAGTGACCACCACCACTGCTGGGACCCCTGTGTCAACTACTGTCACACGCACCACCCCGGCCACTGCAAGACACCCACTTGGAACCAGACGCCTGGACAGGATTACTGCAAATGTAACCGCAGTGCACAGCATTGTCCCTGTCATAGAATCACAGAATGGTTTGGGTTGGAAAGGACCTTAAAGATCATCGAGTTCCAACCCCCCTGCCATGGGCAGGGACACCTCCCACTAGCCCAGGTTGCCCAAAGCCTCATCCAGCCTGGCCTTGAACCCCTCCAGGGATGGGGCATCCACAGCTTCTCTGGGCAGCCTGTTCCAGTGTCTCACCACCCTCACAGTTAAAAATTTCTTCCTAATCTTCTATCCCTCTGCTCGTTCATGGATATTGTGCCTCTCCATTTCCTTAATACCCAACTCCGTAGCCACAAGTGTCACTCATTTGTTCCTCAGTCACCTGGGTCTGTTTCACAGCTCTGGTGCTGAGGTGCAAGAGCAGTATCTGCAGCCCAGCACGCTTCTCTTGCAGGATGCTGGTGCTGTTCAGCCCCAGGTTTCTTGCCTTATGACAGTAAGATGGGGAGGAAATGTTACACTGTGTGTTGGGAAGCAAACAGGGCAGCCCAGTTGCCCAGCAGCTCAAGTTCAAGCTGTGATTTCTCTTTCTGTGTATTTGAGGTTCCTTAGTGCCATTGTGCCAACCTGCTGTTGGCTGCCCTGCATCCCTGATGCATTTCCCACCTGCTGGCCTGGCTGCTGCGGTGACATGTCACCAAGTCACTGCGCACCAGAGGGCAATGCCCACCTGGAGTCCAAGCCCACTCTCACAGCTCTCCTGGGGCTGCAAGCCCAGGACAAGGTACTTGCCTTGCCTTGAGCCCTGGAGCTGGGAAGGAGCAGCCCGTCCGAACCCATTAGATGGAGTCCCATTAGGTGAACCCATGGCTGCACTTCTGCCCATCCTTAACACACTCCATATTTCCCCAGCTCTGGTGGCCGCCAACTTCTCGTCTCCCACCATGAACGCGCAGGGCTTCCCCTGCCAGAACTCGAACACGCTACCTCGCAGCTCCCACCCCATGAGCCCCCGCACCACCATGCTGAGGAGGAGGCAGAAGAAGAAGGAGCACAAGAGCTCACGTAAGAGCGGCGGTGGGCTGGGGCTGGGTTGGACGCGGTGTGCCTGCTTACCTTGCTGTCCTCCTTGTCCTTATTATTGACTGTTAGCCGGGGTAGAACCGCTCATCGTGGCACTGTCAGTGCCTCCCTCGTCCCTGGTCGCTGTCCCCACCACTGCATGACCGAGGTCTGTGACCAGATCTGCTGTGCTGATCGTGGCTGCCCTGACCTTCTGCCTCTCTCCTCCTCCCAGTGTCGCTGGCCTCCAGCACGGTGGGTCCTGGCGGGCAGATAGTCCACACGGAAACGACAGAGGTGGTGCTCAGGGGAGACCCTTTGAATGGCTTCGGACTTCAGCTCCAGGGAGGCATCTTTGCTACCGAAACCCTGTCTTCCCCACCTCTCGTCCGGTTTATTGAGCCCGACAGCTCGGCAGAGAGGTTAGAGACCTTGCCCTTGGATGCTGATGGTGCTGCTGCTGAACATTTCATGGTTTGGTTTGTTTTCTCTCCTCAGAGGCTCATTTAGATATTTACTGTCATCCTTGTAATATCTCCCATTCTTCACTGGGCATGGTTTACTGTCACTGCCATTTCTGCGCTCGTCGGCTGACCGCGGCCTCCCTCGCATCCCAGGTGAACGTCTTGGCACCAGGCTGCGGCTGTTCTGGGAGGAGGAGGAGGAAGGGAGCATGTGTGAGAGAGTGTGAGAGAGCCATTCCCATTGTTTTTTTGGTGGTTTTTCTTTGTTTTTGGTGGGGGTTTGTTTTGTTTTGTTTTGTTGTTTTGTTTTTTCGCCTTTCTCTTTGAAAGATAAAGCTTTTGTCTGCGTGCAGACAGGGGAAAGATCTAAACAAGTGGGCCCAGCAAACTGGTTTTCTGCCTGGTGCCATTGTAGCAGAGCCCAGCTGTGGAAATTGGCCTTAAAGCCAAGGTTTTGAGCTACAGAGGAGCAGGTAGGTGCTGTCTTTAGGCACTCTTGCTTTTGGCTTTATAATGCTGGGAAAAGAGCAGATAGAGGAGCGACATTAACTGCTACATGTCACCCCCCCAGGGATACCGGGAGCGATGTCTTCTCCAGCAGCCGAGCCTCGGCTCAGGAGCTCTGGCTGCTCCAGCTAAAGGTTCCCAATACCCTTGCTGGCTGGATTGAAAGTGCTCCAGTGCCTGCGCACTGTGGTGGGGATGCACTCCAGTGAGGTTTATCTCCCTCAGCAGACCAGGTCCCTGCATGGCCTGAGCTCTTGTGGGGTGGAGAGTGGGTTTCGTTAGGCAGATGGAATAATGAGAGGTGAGTGAGCTGGCACCTCTGGCCCGGTGCTGGTTTATCTTCCCACCTGTGATTTCCTTGGGTGGCTCATCCTGCCAAGGGGTGCTGGAGGGGCAGTGAGGTGACGGTGCTCAGCGCCTGCTGCAGACCCTGCCTTGGAAGGAGAGGTTCTGAGGGTCTGTCTCATCAGCACGTGCTGATGGATGGTGTCCCCGAGCCAGCCCAGGATGGGTTAAACCCGTGGAGCATGGCAGGGAAAGCATCTGCAAAAGGAAATGCAAGTCCTTGCCGTGCAGGCTGTGTGGCAGCTTCTCCAGGTGACCAATGCAGAAGCAGGGAGAAACACAAATGCCTGCGCTTGGGTCAGTTGGAGGACAGGGACAAGGAGCTGACACAGGAAAAAGCATTGTCCCGAGTGATACAGGTTAAGCCTTTTATGCCTTTTGTTTGTTTGTTTGTTTTCAAATAGAGTTTAAAAATGAAAGCGATGGGCTTTGGTGTTTTGATCCTCTATTACCAGGGTGAATTTGGCTCACATTGCAAAGCACCAAACTCCTTTTCTAAATCAGGCAGCAACAAAGCCTGCTGTCCCGGGGGAGGAGGGAGATGTGCTGAAATCCGCCTGGCTTTGCTTTATCCTCTTGCCAAGCCTGGAGCGAAAGCAAAGACTTGCAGCACAGTCTTGCTTGGCTCTCCCGTGTCACACATTCTGCTTTCCCTCTCGGCTGCCCACCCAGCAGGATTCGCGCTCTCCTGGCTGCTGCCTTGTGCTTTCAGGCAGCAGGGAGCAATCCTCTCTGCCTGGATTTGATTTGAGGATTAAATCTCAGCGGTGTTTTTCTGCCTTTCCTAGACCGTGCTGCTCTTCTAGCCGGTGGGAAAACACTGTCTTTCCTTCCCGTCTTGAAGTGATAAGTGCTGTGGGTCCGCAGTGAGGTGAAAAAGGCAGTTTTACGTTTTCATTTCACTTATTCTCCCTTGCTATCCCGCAGAGCTTGTTTGTCCCATCCTTCCTGGATACCTTATTCCCTGCCCTCGAGAGGTTCTGCTGTAGCCGCAGCCCAGGACATTGGAGCCGTTTTTCTCCCCGTTACCCAGCTGGGCTCTCGGCAGGGGCTGGGCTGTGCTCTTTCTCCTGCTGCAGTTATTGCCCTTTGCAACAGAGGGTGAGCGGTGGGGATGCAGGGATGGGGCTCAGCAGCCGGGGTCTGCGCTGCGTGTTCTCACACTCTGTGCAAGACCTGTGAATCTGAGCGTGCTGTTGCACAAGGGCACAATCCACAATCACTTGGTCCCTCTGGCTTGTTGTGGAGGAGCTGCCTCGTGGATATCTAGCAAATCTGAGTGCTACCAGGGCAGAGGATCGTCACCCTCTTTTTAGGGAGGTTGGGCTGCCTCACATTTATTCTCTGCTTCGTGCTAGCATGTGGCAGGTAATTTGAAGCAGAAGCTTTCACCTCCCTGACTTGTAATTTGTTTTGCAGCCAGTAGCCTCTAACAGACCTCCCTCCCCACCTGTTGTTTTGTTTCCTGGATGCAAGATGAAGCCTTTGGGCTCAGAATGAGGCAGTGATGCAGCCCCTGTTATCAGCAGGGAGGGCAGAATAGGAAGATGCCTGACGTCCCCTCTTGGCTGCCTTGAAACACGCCACTTGTGTGTCCTTCCTCTCCCAGCTGTCATTGACAGCAGTGAAAGAGTATCTGGCTTCTCCATCCCGGTGTCCAAAATCAATGCTTCCTGCTGAGTTACATGTTTTCTGGCTCTGCTCAGACACTGTTGTTTGATCATTGTGTTGCTGGCTTTTGAGTGTGTCTAGTTCACAAAAGGAAAGTTTAGCAGCTGGGTGAAGCTGTCAGCAGAGCTTTGATCTTTTGTGGGCTGGGACCTGCCCCACCGATGTGCAGACACGGATGTACAGACATACACAGATGTGCACATCTGTCCTGGGCAGGCCAGCTCGGGGGCGTGTAAGGGTGAAACGCATCGGTTTCTGCAGCCAGCACTGTGGCCGTGGTCACAGCTGCTGCCACTTGCCCCACAGCTGGAGTGACCCTGTGGATGCTGATGATGCTGAGTGAGATCTTCAGGGCATATCTTGCCCAAGGCTTGAATTTGCACTGCTCTGCATCTAGCAAGACACCGCCGCTGCTCCATTGCTGTCTTTGAGCCCAAGGAATGAGTCACGACAATGCAGATCTCTGCAACCCCAGGAAGACATTCCCACCGTGGGCTCCAACGCGTCTGAAGGGCTGGCTTTCACTCCAGGATATGCCCGTGCTCTTTTTCTTTCTGATTTTAAAGCACTTCTCCCATCATCTCAAAGCACTTTGTGACCTCTGATGTTAGACTCTGCATCTCTGAGACAAATGCCCTCTCTTTGGGAAAGCCATCTAAAAGGTTCGTGTAGGATCGCACAGCAGAGCCAAGGACAGGTCTGCAGGAGCCTTGGCTCCCAGCGCCCTTCTCCCAGTGCAAGAGAATGTGACAGTTGGAAACTGGTGTCTCTGGAATTCTTCTGAAGAGTTAACAAAGCGCGTCGGGTCTCCTTGCCCTTGTGGAGGGAGCCAAAAGGTTGTTGCGTCACTCCATAAACTTTTATAAACCTGCAAGACTGAGGCTTAAACAACCACGATTGTCTGAAGCTAATAGTAAAAGAAATAAAATACTTCTGACCTAATAGCTATTGGCTGTAAACCACCCAAGGAAATTTACCTTGAGTGAAGAAACACAAGAAGCAGTTGTTTTGTGAGAAGGCAACAAATGTTTGCATTGATGCTGAGTAAAAGTTTCCTGCGATCTCCCAGCCCTTGTGGCTGAAGCAGTGATGCCAGAATGGGTTGTGTCCATGTGTGACCTTGAAATTACGATGTCTGTGTGATTCCAGTGTTGATCCCTCCTTTCCAAAAGCTGAGCATAGCAAGGGAGCTCTTGGTGCTGGAGGAGGTATCTCTGTCCTGCTCCTTGCCATCTTTGTATTTATAAGCTGATATGTGCAAGCGTGTCTGGGTGGCTGCGTATCCACGAGTCCAGTAGGGGATTGTAATTAGACTTGATGTAATTTATTCGCAACAGTGGATTCATTTATACACTATAGAGTTGTCTGTCCTAATCTAAGTCTCCTTGAACAAACACTTCTGATTTTACATCTCATAAAATAACTAACGTTTCTCCATGGGTGGCATGAGCTCAGGCAGCGGTGTGAATATACTGCGAGTTTAATAACTTCTTACAAGTAAAATAACCTCCCTAGACTCTCTCCAAACTTGCTCATATCTCAGATTTTGATGGGCCACTGGCAAAAACTGTTGTGCTTGTGCATTTTTCTTGATAACCCGGCCTTTTGTATATGTCCTGTTGTTTGGAAGTGAACAGTACAGCCAGTGTCCGTTGCCTTTGATGTTATCTTTGTGTGCCTGGAAGCTGCGGTACCATCTTACGGTTGAATTGAGTGTGAGTGATGAAGAGTGGCTGGAAGGATTAGTAGAAACCAAGCAGAAATATCAGTGGAAGCTGACATCTAGAAAGGAGAGGTCAATGGATGTGCTCCATCATTAAAGAGCAGGGAATAAAGATTCTCTGGAGAAGGCTTAAAACAGGATAGCTGATGTCTTCTGGGAGATCTTTGTGGTAAAATAACTCCAAATGTAGAGGTGAACCTCAGCCTTGTTCCCATAACTCTCAGCCTGTTTTGGAGACCACTCTGTAGCTTATGTTAATGGTGGAGGAGGCATGGTTTCCCAAGCTCTGCTCAAGTGGACAGTCTTATAGACAAGTGATGAGTGGGAAACCTGAAAAGATGTGGTTATAGCAAACAACTGAGGAAGAGTGGGGAGGAGAAGGACGATGACAAACCCATTGCCCATGGCCAGTAACAGGGAATGCTACCCTCTTGAATTTGTAGAGCTGTGGGCCAGCTCAGTAACTTGGATGATTTTGTTCCTGGTGTTACAGTATATTTAAAAAAAACCAAAAAAACCCCAAAAAAAAAAATGGGGCGGGGGAGCAGGGAGGGTGGATGGTGAATGTAGGAATGTAGTGGTCAATGCATGACCAAACCCTGCTTGTAAATACAGAGGGATCCCAAAAGACAAACTATGCTGTAGCAGTATATCTCAAGCATAGCCTTGCCATCATTGTTTTTCCTCCAAAGTAAAAAAAACAAACCTGCTGATCTGTGCTCTTGGAGAAAGCGGGTCTAAACCAAAAACCCCTAAGTGCCAGTTGTGGTTTTATTGGTGGGTTATCACATCGGAATAAAATTGGTCTTTCAAGGCAGTTAAACAGTATCAATGTACATTTGGCTTCCAGAAATGCAATTACAAGAGATAAATGATTGTCCAATTTGCTGAGACCTTTCAGTGAGTTCATTGGATTGTAGCTTCAGTATCAGCCATGTATTAAGCAGCGGAATCTGTGCAATTTTCAGTGTCGCTAGTCTGGATTTTAGAGGGCACAGGCATGTGGGAAGAGCCATATACCATTAGATAGGGTAGGAGGGCACATGCCCTTGCATTTATTACTCTCATCTCTTGGCCATGATGTTGACTTTTAGGAAGGTGAGAGTAACTTTTTTTTTTCCCCTGAAACTGCAGGATGTATGACCAAAAATGGTTATTTAGGAGCCAAGAATGTCTGAACTTAGCCAAGCCACAAGGGTTTGCTGCCCTGTGCCCTTCCAGCGCCTCTAGGCACTGGGATGAGCGTTGCAGAAGGAGTTATCTTCTCTTTGGGGCTGTTTCTGCAGGATTTGTCACTGCTCTGTGTATCTTGTAACAGATTTGCCTGGCAAAAGGAACTCATGGCTGGTTGTGGGGTTGTTTTTTCTTCCTTTCCCCTTTTTCCGTACCTCCTTGTCCCCTTTCCCCCTTTTCCCCATGTGGACTGCAGGTGTGGGCTGCTACAAGTAGGAGACAGAGTCCTTTCCATCAACGGCATCGCGACTGAGGACGGGACTATGGAGGAAGCTAATCAGCTTTTGCGTGATGCCGCGCTCACCAACAAAGTGGTGCTTGAGATTGAATTTGATGTCGCAGGTATGTTGCTGAAGGAATTGCTGCTCCTCGCTACCAGCTGGACTCTACCAGTGCCTTTGCTAACCGGTAGGAGGGTGTGTATTCACAGAAATATGGGAGGGATTTATTGCTAGACCTCAGAGGGAGGAGTGGGAAGACCCTCCAGGACCTTTTCAATTTCTCCTTGTTCTCTAATGTGCACCAAGGTGGAGGGTCCTTCTGATCCCTTCATAAATGCCCTGTTCTAACCACTTGGCTGAGATAAGCCTAAGGAGTAGATGAAGAGGCCACCTGCACTTTAAATATTTGCCCATTAATATGAATAATATTTATATCAATTTATGGCCTTGGAATGAGGGAGACAAAGCTATTGGCTGGAGCCAAAGTTCAGTTTTGTATTAAAAAATATAGGTTTTTTTTTCTTTTACATGGACAGAGCTGCCTCAATCTTGAAATGCAGCATGATGCGAGCACTTCACTTGATGTTCAGAGCATGTATTTTTAATGAGAATACAAATTTTAACCTGAAGTCCCCAAGGCCATGAATAACAACCTTATTTGAACCAATAAAGCTGAGTTTTATGGGCTTGTTTTTCTTGGTTCTAAAGAAACCATCCATGCAATTGAAAACTCGCTCTTTTCTCCTGTTTTCTTTTTTCTCTGTTTTTGGCTTTATAGAGTCTGTCATACCCAGCAGCGGTACTTTCCACGTTAAATTGCCCAAGAAAAGGGGTGTAGAGCTTGGAATTACAATCAGCTGTAAGTATTGCTCAGACTTGCGCTAGCAGTTGCAAGAGCAGCTGCTTTCCATCCTGGCACATCAGAGGGGCCCGGTGGAGAGAGAGAAGATTACGTTGGGGGTTCCCGGTAGCTCTTGCGGTGCTTGTGATTGATCCCAGACGGAATTAGATGTGGGGTTCCTGCCTCCACGAGCTGACGGCTGCAGAGAAAAGCAGCTGCATGGAGGGTTGGGGCAAAGGATGCGTCTCAACCGATCAGTTGGTCTGTGCCGCAGAATAATATTTTATTCTATAATATTTTTATCTCCTTGCTCACCATTGTGTTATGTTCCTTTTGCCTGCATCTGGGGGGACCTTTGCAGGGAGAGGTGGAGGGAGGGAGAGCAAACGTGAGGTGAACCCACAGCTTGAAGGGTAGAGAGGGGACAGTGCCTAGAGAAGGATGGGGATGAAGAGGGTGGCTGGCCCTAGAGGTGGGATGAAGGCACTTTTAGGGACAGGAGGGTGCTGAGCAGGGTTTGCTGAGAGTCCTTGTGTTGACTAATCGCAGCCATGGAGGAGGAGATCCATGTGCCAGGACTTAGTGGGCTTTTCTCTGTTCACTCTTGGTTAATTGTCATTGTTTCTCTTCTGAAATGTATTTTTCATTTAAAGACCTTTTGGCCTCTTTTAAAGGGATCCTGTAAGGGGATGATAGTGGCAGATCCATCCCAGATTTTTGGCTGTCTAGGGGGTCTTATGCCTTGTATCAGTGAACTTTTCCTTAATGGCAAATGTGAGCAATGTCTCGCGTCTCTCGTCCCTCTCTTCCTGCTGGGTAAACTGAGTTCAATCATCTCAGATTTGCCGTGCCCAGAGGCTGCCACCACCTCTCAGCTGAAACAAAGAAAGTTGTGACACTGCAGTAATGGGATCTCGTGGCTGAGCCCTCGGGAGCGTGGAGCCAGCTGTGTCCGAGTCACTAGGGACACTTTAGAGCTAGGTTTCATTAAAATAGATTAAGCTATTTGCAATTACCTCTTGGCATTTGCAGCGTTAATCAGTGAGTTAATGGGAGGTGTTCTGCTCTGAGCGGGGTGACTTGAACATCGGCAGGGTGGTGGCTTTGCACCCTCTGTTATTTCTTCTCCCTCTTCCCAGCTTCCCCTATTCGTGCCACAAGGATAATCCTGAGAAATGACAGCACAGTATTTAACGTTTGGATTGGTAGCAGTTGCTGTCTGAAGACATTAAAGTCCTTTCCGAAAGCAGTGGGGTACCCGTAACGCCGTTTCGCTGGCGGGGGAGCGCGCGCTGGGGTCCCAGCCTACTGGCCTGACTGTAGGTAGCAACCTATAACAACGGATCTGGTAGCAAAAAACTTCTGGCTTGAGCCTGGCCAGGGTTTCACCCCATTTAAGCTTCAAAGCGTAGTGTGTATCTGGGGCTGGAGAGCAAAACGAACCTGGGAGCTGCCAGCGAGAATATTAATTTCTATTTGTGGAGTCTCACATAAATAGGGTCTGCTTCAGATATGCATTTACACTTCAAACGTATTTTTATGTTGAAAATGTTTTCATTTGAATTTTGTTTAAAAAACTGATTCCACGCACTTTTTGAAATCACCGCTAAATAAAAAGAATCTGACTCCTCCTGCGTTTTAAATGGCCAGGTACCCATTATCCAACTACAGAGCAATTTTTTAACAATAAAATCGATTTGATCTTTTTGATTGTTGAACGTGTTTGCAGGACGTTAAGTAATTCATACACACTTAAGATATATTTCAGTCCTTTGCTGAGTCAAAGCCAAAATTGTATTTACAAATGGAGCAAAAGAACAGCCATCCAGAAAATGAGGTGGCGAGGATGAAATGCTAGTTGAATCCTAATTCTGTTCTCATATATTACTCCAAATAAGTCTATGTCCACACGACCCTTAGCAAATTAAATCATCATTTTGTCACTCTGCCTCTGACCAGGCAGATAAATATACCAGTCTCAAACATGAAAACCAAAGCAAGCAGCCTCGTGGTACGTACCTCCTGCAGAGCCATGATGTGCAGAGAAAAGAGGTAAAAATAACTGCGCAGTTCCTCCCAGTTCTGCTGATTTGAAAGCTTGTGTAGGTCCAGAAACAGCTTTTATCATTTTTCTTCTGACAAGGAAAAGAGTGTGTAACTGCTGTTTTAAAGTAGGGGGCTTGGTCTGCTGGCCCCCCAGGTTGGCTTGCTGTTCCCTACTCTGTGAGCTGGGGCAGGTTACATAGAGCTGGAGGGGTCCGCAGGAGGCTGCCTGTGCTGTTGTGGCCACAGAATTGGGCTCGTTCGTAAACTTAGTGGTCCAGCAACACTGTGGATGAAAGATGAGTTGCTTTGGTTGAGTTCTACCTCTTGGCTTCAGCAGGTCCATCTGCAGTGAATTCCTCTGCCTAGGAGGGTTTGCCCCGCTGCCTTCTTAAACGAGCAGAAAGTGTTACGAGCTCATCAGAGGAGCGCTACAGAAATAAAAGCGATTCAGTTCTTGCTGTGCTGTGGCTCTCAGAGCTAATCGGGAGATGGCTAAACCGGCGGAGAGCAGGATTCTTGATGGACGCATTGGAAGAATCTGTGTAATGGAGCTGGCTGCAGGAGGAACCATAAATCTGCTGGAAAACCTCATAAAAGGGCTGAAAACCCAGGAGGCTGCTGTATGAGGAGGGAGGCACTGCTGGTTCTGGGATGAACAGAGAGGGTCTGTGGCTGCTCGTGGTGAGAGGCAGATGTTTGCTGGGGGCACTCATCTTCTCCGAGGTTTCTGGGTTTGCTGGAAGGAGAAGGCTTGAGCTGGGCGAGCCCCAGCCTGGGGTCGGTGTGCATGGCTGCGTGCATGCAGAGGGGTTTCTTCCCCCCACTCCAACACAGCATGGCAAAGGGATGCAGCAAATTAAGACACATGGTGCAAATATTTGGATGTAGCATAATTTCCATTCCCCAAAGGATGAATAGGAAATCAAAGGAGTGAGTCTTTCACCGGCTCTGCTTTGTATTTCTGTGACACCTCAGTGCCCTCAAGCCTCATTTCAGTCTCTTATGTTTGCTTATGTTTTTTTTCCATGCCCCAGTGCCTCGATTTCCATCCCAGGGAGAAGGCTGCATTTGTTTGTGGAACAGCTGCTCTGCTTGAAGAGCGGAGCGCATCCTCCTTTGGGCTCACCGGGGTCAGGGAGCTCTGCCGATGCCCTGGACAGCAGGGGTGCAGAGCCCTGCAAACCAAGGTTTTTGACGCAGGGATGTGAATGTTTGGCTCTTGTTAGCCTGCACGACTCATCTCCATTAGCAGAACACACGCCTTAAGTGCTCTGCTCTTGCTGGCTGCGTTCAGTTCTAATGATACAATTATGCTTTTGTAGGTTTTCTCTAAATCTCTTACAAATTAAGCTCTCCAACAGCGAGAAGCTAATAGCCATGTATTCTTGTATGGTCAATACCTGACCTCTTCAAATAAGATATGGATTTGTTATTAGCCTCTGGAAAATGATAGTTGATTACTCAAAAGATTGCTTTTTGTGTTGATTTTTTTTTTTTTTGGCTGTCTCAAATATCCTCTCCAAGGGCTTGTTGTGACATTTGCTGCAGGATACAGGTGTGTTGCTGTTGGGGTTTAAACAGATATTGAAATTACCGTTCATTTTAGCTATGCATCAATGCTTTATATAGCATGTTTATCCAATTACCTTTATATATCTTAACAAATCAATTCCTGTGCCCTTGGTGTGAGGTACTGCAGATAAGGAGTAGGTAGTATATCTGCTTGCAGGCGATAAAACCGGATTTTGGATAGATAGATAACTTCGATTAAGTTGCTTAAGCAGTGTTATCACTGTCCTAGCGAGAAGATGGATCTGTGAGCCGAGCAGATCTAGTTTAGCTGGTGCTGGATTAACCTGGGACCTGCTGCCAGCCCGGCAGAGCATGTCTGCAGGCAGCAGCGAGCCCGGCAGCCACCCGTCCTGCCCCCTCGCTAACGCTGCAGCTTCATCTGGGATTTGCAGCTGATTCACTCCGAAATGGGATATTCTGTCCTGGTTTTGCTACCTGGAGGTTTTGAAAAAAAAATAGATCTGCTGTGGGGTAAATATCCTGCTAGAGGCACTGATAATTTATTCATCTGCTGCTCAAACTAGTGAACGATAAGAGGAAAAAATTGCATACTGAGGTTTGTGTTTTCACGGCCACTTCTTGAAGTCGATTCTGATTTGCTTTTATTCCCCTTCTCATTCCTTAGCTGTCCTGAGCTTATTGGGTTTCTGATTTTGTTTGGTTTTGTCCCATTTATAAATGCTTGCTTTCTTAACTGTTTTCTTATGGCATTATTACAATTCCTTTAATTACGCGTTGGCAGGGTGCTGCTTTGGCTTGGTCAATAGCAAAGGGCGTTTGTAATGGGTTGATGCGCGTGAGGTATGTGCTCATGCTCCTTGGAGGGGAATAATTTACCAATACGCGTCATTATGCATTCTATTAAAAACACAAACCGGACATGTGTTTCTGGCCTCGTCATCCATCACAAGAGTAAACACCGAGCGAGCCGCAATCCCAGCAGAGGTGGCGAGAGACTGAAAGCCATTTATAAAAAGTAAATAACAGTATTGATCAATTCACCTTTTTATCCCTGCCCTGTCACCACCGCCAAGCAGTGTTTTCATTTCGAGTTTCTCCCCCACCCCACGCTGTTGATTTATGGAGCTTTCTCTGGGCCACTGGAGCACATTTGAACTATCTTTTGTACTGGTAAACCTGCCAAAAATACAAATGTGTCTGAAAAAGAGCCTGCTTCCCATTGAAGTGGTTTGCCCTGGCAGATGGAGACCACGACCAGCTGAGAGCGAGCGTGGGCTTCTGCCGCCAGCCTCTGCCTCTCCATCCGTCTCTTCCCTTGGCCCCTTTTGCTGCTTGTCTCTGTTTTACAGACGGGAAAGCAAGACCCAGAGGCAAGGCTCGGTGTAGGAACCTTGTTTTCCTCCAGCAAACAGAATTACCAAGGCGATGTCCTTTGGAGGAGAATCACCACATTGGCAGCAGAAATGAATGGATGAGAAGGCTTTACTCATCTGTGCAAGTGTCTTATCTCCAAACACCGCAGCCCTAATAAAGTAATAATGTAATTTTAGGGTTTTTTTTTAATTGCAGGAAAATTGGAAATGGTTTATCCAAAGTCTAACCATAGATCTACAGATCTAGTGCCTCTGACTCTGAGTCACCGCGTTGGTGACATTGCAGCTGTCCTGCCCACGGATGGGGCAGCCGTTGCAGAGGCACGTTGTCGCTCTTTGTGAGCAGCCCAGGATTGTTAAAAACGCGGCTCCCAGGGTGGCTGGGGTGGTTGGGGACAGCCTGGTCGCAGCTGACGGGCGGAAAGCCCAGCTGAGTGCTCTCCTGGGGCACTGGGAAGGGCTTGGATGTGTCAGAAGTGAATTAATGGAGTTAGTCACTACAGTTTGGGGTTTTTTTCTTTTAAAAAACGAGCAGCAAGTGACTGTCCTGTGCTCTGAGATTTCATTCTCTTAACTTCGTATCTTATGCCCCTTAAGAGAGAATGATTATTCATTGTCTCACCCTTCAGGTTTGTAGGTGCTGACTAATAATGATTATTTTATAAAGCCTTTCCATTTTGTACCAAGTGATTATTTAAAACAGAGGGCTGCCGTTTATTGAAGTTTGGGTACTCTGATGGGAGGGACAGTCATCTGCGGTTGTACAGGGCTCTTGCATTTAACCGGTCTCCAGAAAATCTATTTGGAAACCACAATATAAAAAAAAAACAAAACCCAGAATGATTTTTCCTTAAAACTTGCTTTGTTTCCTAATGTACAAAGCCCTTGGTTTGTCACCCTTGCTTCTGACCCAGGATGCTTGGGCCACGTTCAGTGCCCTGTTGCAGAGCTGTTGCAACAGTGCCCTGTTGCAGAGCTGCAGAAGGACGAGGTCTCGCTCTCTGCTCAGAGACTGACCATGGTCAGGATCATCCCGTGTCTCGCATGTTGTTGTCTACACTTGCTGCTTTTTTTTTTTCCCCCCCCCCTTTCTTCTCCATCTCTTTGCTCTTTTGAGTGTTCATGGTCTCTGAACGCATCGTTCCAGCTGTGGCTGGGTGAGATTTAGAGATGGTCATCCCCAACCCACCATCAGGACTGTGGACATCCTCCCTAACCCCCTTCTGTCAACTGCCTCTGCTTTGAAACTAGTAAACAAACCTTGCAGTGAGAAGGTTTTTGCTAACCTGGACTGTTTTGACAGAACCGAGCTGGGAGTGATTAAACACACAGGGATGCCAGCCCAGCCTGGGGCTCAGGATGTGGTACCCGGGTCTCCCATCACCGCCGCTCAGACCACCTCCTTGTGCACCTTTCAGCAGCAAATACACGTTCTGTATTGAAAAAGAGAACAGCAGTACTCGTAACAGGGCGATACATCTCTGTGCACTGTGCTGTTAGTCTGTGGTGTGTGGCCTTCCCAACTGGGAGGGGGATTTCTGCATCAATTTTAGCTGCTGCACCCCATCATTCCCTCCCACCGCTCAGCTCTGCCCGGCGTGTGTCTGTCTGTCTGCTGGCTGGTCCGTGCTGTGGACAGGCTGAATGCAGGCACGAGCTCTCGGTGAATCTCCACAACCTGTCCGCTTCTCTTTGACCCACGGCCGCAAGCTGATCGTGCGTGTCCAGACCAAAATTGCCTGGCACCATGCTCCAGTAGGAGATGGGGAAAATAATTCTTCCAGGCTCAGGACCATTCAGCAGTGACTATTATAAAATCGGTCACGGTCTGCTCTTCGCTGTCTGACCTCGCTTTTCTACTCAAGCCTGCTGCAACTGAGATTGGCTCTGTTTTTGCTCTGTTCAGTACAGAAGGTTTAATTCTGTCTGGGAGAGGGTATCCTTAAAGATGACGGGTTAGCGCATATGTTTTTAAATCTCATAAATAAACAACAGAAAAATCTCAAGCAGAGAGGCTGGTAAGAGGTGCACTTACTCCTTTATGTCTGACTTTGTAGTGCTCTCTAACTGCTGTTCAGGCAGATGGATTTCAGTGTGGTTGATGCCATGTGCTTCACAGATATTTTAATCTCTGACCTGTGCCTGATATGTTCAGATGCTGCCAGTTTCTTCCTTCCCGCGCAGTTTTAGCTGAGGAGCTCCATCGGCTTTAAATGAGACGATGCAATTCCCATAGCGAGGCAGGAGGGAGTGACACGGGGTGAAAAGGTTGCTCCTGGCGTATGTTTGGTGTGTGGATGGCAGAGGGGTCAGGAGGGGTTCGAGTCATAAATCTCTCTTGGATTTCTCAAGAGAGCAGCAGGTCTTGCAGGAAAATTTCAAGATGCAAATGCTCCCAGAGATGCGTACTTGCATCTCTCATGGGCTGAAAAAGTTATCAAGGGGAGAAGAGTTGGAAAGCACCCCTTTGAGCTCCAGCACGGAGACCAGCCCTGATTTATCTGCTTTTATGATGAAGTGCCCTGGGGAGCTGAGCCACCTGGAAAAGAATGTTTTATCTAGTTCTTCCTGGGTTATTTTCCACCTGGAGAATTACCCCACCCAGTTTACTTGGAGAACACAGAAATGCTGGGATTAACCCCAGCGCTGAGCTGGGTACTCCCTGGGCAGCAGTGCTGCTCTCTGACTGCTGCCACAGCCATTGACTCGCTGTTGTGCATCCGAGACATGGGTGATCGAGCAATCCCACCTCTTGCTGCTGGACATCATGTGTCCTCCCCTTTTTCCAGAGGAGACCAAAGGTAACAGCTAGATAAGTTGGGCAAAAGGCAACCAACAAACATTTGCAGGGATTAATTTCTTTTTTTTTTTTTCCCCTAGTGTGGCTTCCAGGGTTCAAGTGTGAAGCATCCTTTTGTCAAAGGAATATAAACTGCTTTTTCTTACAACTCCTTCTCCCCATTAACTCTCCCTAAGTAGCAGACTCAATACCAAGCTTTGTACCCATGTGTTTCTTTTTGCAGCTGCAAGCAGAAAGCCTGGGGAGCCTTTGATAATCTCTGACATCAAGAAGGGGAGCGTAGCACATAGGTGAGTGCAGAATTTCCCGTCTGCCACACCTGTGGCAAAATGTCTGGCCCAGTGACAAGAGGTAGAATGAAGCCCAAGGAGCAGCACTTGGGTCTGGGTTTTGCCAGCATCCAAGGAGATCTCAGCCGTAGAGGTTGGTCTTAGACCACAGTAGGGTTTGTGATAAAAACTGTCGAGTGGCGAAGGTGGCCAGGGCACTGATTCAGAGCTCTGCTGACTCTACAGGAGATGGATGTTTAGCATTTAATAGCATGTGGTAAAGGGCTTCATATATCCCGTGGGGTGCTATGGCTCATCAGGTAGTTTGCTGTGTCTCAGCTCCTGCTCAGGTGGACGGAGTAAGTGAATTGTGGGCACTGGTGGAGAACTGTGCAAATAACTCAGCGTTTATTGATGTCACCTCTGATCCCAACACCTCATAGCAAGGCTTTCAGAGGGATTTAGTGCTGCTGGAGGGCTCGTTTCTGAGAGTGCTCATACAGGAGATTCCATAAAAGGTAGAATATCTGTCAGTTAAACATCGGGCGTTTTTCAGTGCTGTAGGCTAGCCAGGCTGTAGATCTAATCTTCCTGCCTTGGTCTGTGTTGATGCACGCTCTACACCAACTTCCTCTCTTTAAGTTATAATTGTCTCAGACTCCGTTTGTGGTTGTTTCCCCAGAAAAGACTGAGGACAGTAAAAAGTTAATATTGTCATTGCCACTGCAGGACTGAATGCGTCGCGGGATCCGAAAGGCAAATACAAATGTACTTTTAGTTTTCTTTTCCTTTCCGCGTAGAACTGGCACCTTGGAGCCGGGAGACAAGCTGTTAGCCATTGATAACATCCGACTCGACAATTGCTCAATGGAGGAGGCTGTGCAGATTTTGAGGCAGTGTGAAGACCTGGTCAAATTGAAGATTAGGAAGGATGAAGATAACTCTGGTACAGCAATCCTGATGCAAACCGGTGCCTGTCCACTGTAATGACATTTCTCAATAGGTAGTGCAAACCAACAAAGATAAGGGCTGCCGCCTGTCCAGTCGCCACTTTCCAATTGATTATAGTCTATTTTTGTTGTTCTGCCCTTAAACGGAGTCTGGAAGGTTAAAATCCTGTTTGGTATGAGCATGGCTGAAGACCTCAGCCTTTTGCTTCTAAATGTTGCAAGTCTTTCCTATCACTTTTTGTGGCTAATTAAAAATTTTTGGCATTCTGTTTTCTCTTTCAGATGAGCAGGAGACAACCGGTGCTATTATCTACACAGTGGAACTGAAGCGGTACGGCGGCCCCTTGGGAATAACCATCTCCGGGACGGAGGAACCTTTCGATCCTATCGTCATTTCGGGCTTGACTAAACGAGGGCTGGCAGAAAGGTGACGTTTGGGGATGGAGGGGCTGAATTGATGTGGGAAGGGATCTTGAACTTTGCAGAGTTTCCTCTGCTGTCATAAACTCTTCCTCGGGGTTTTAGCCTGCTAAAAAGGAGAGGTGCTGTGAAGGTACCCAGCGCTGTGATGCAGGGACAGCCCGGCCGCTCCGGCTCTGCAGACCCACGTGCAGGATGTGTGGGGCTGTTGGGGCTGTGCTTCCAGGGCCATGAAGGAGGCTCGAAGCAGGGCACTTCTGAAAGAGTCAGATCCAGTGTCTCCGTTGAATGCAGCAGCCAGGAAATTGTGTTTCTCTGCCCCTCTTCCCCAGAGATGCTCCCTGCCCTGAGATTTCCCAGGGGAGCTTGCCCAGCCTGCCACAAAGCCACTGTAGGCTCCTGTCCAGGTCTCGTGGCTTACAGCCATGGCAGTGGGGTGTCCTGCTGGAACCACAGGAATTCAGGAGTTTTCTGACTCGTCCTTGCGGGTTGCTTGGTCCGTTCCATGTGGAGGTGCCTCAGTGCAGGTCTCAAGCAGCAGACATTCATGCTGCAGAAATGTAGGTGCGGGTTTACCTTCGGCAACCAGGGAGGTTGTCTGTGCGTGTGCCTGTGTCTGAATATCTGTGTATGCGTGGGATGTAAAGGATCAGGACATTGCTGAGAGTATAAGGTGGAACTGAGTCATACACTGTATCTTAATTAACCTGTCTGTATGGTAGCTGTGCTGTAGATGGATCATTTCAGCAGCCCTGACTCACTCTGCTCATAGGGTTGCTTTACCCTGTGCTGCCTGACAGGCAGAACAGCAGCAAAAAAACCCCTGAACGAATCGGTGTAAAGTGCTAGACCTTGGGGACGTTGGACTGCAGATGTAGCCTTTGGGTTCTTTCTGTCTCAAGGCCACACACTCTGTTAGCTGGACTGTAAAACAGCTCAGTGCCTCTGTCTGCCTTGGGTTCCTCGAGCTCTCGGCACACGTGCTGCTGCACCATTGCTTCCCTTTGGTACAGAAGGCATCACATCGGTGCCTCCTGAGAAGTAAGGAAGAGGAGGGATGGACTTAGTCATTAGCGGTTCTTCTCTTTGGGGATTTTATATCACTGCCTGCCACTGTGCGATTCAGTCTTTTTTCCCCTGGATAATAATAGCCACAGAGTATCCGAGGCTTTGCTGCATGGCAGTTGTGTGCTGTACCTGCAGCCCAGCATGGGAGAGGTTAAGGACAGAAAGCCCAAGTGCTGTCAGGTGTCAGAAGACAGTCTCAGACCCTTTGCTTTCAGTTCCCTTTGCAATGCCGTGGCCGTTCCTCCTTTGAACTCGGATGCGCATCAGTGACTGCTCCACGGATACACACAGTGCGGGGACGTGCTGCGGTTCTGTTGGATTTGGATCGGGGGCTGGCAGGCAGTAAGGAGGGAAAAGCCTTTTGGGAAGAGCGATGGAGCCGTTCAGTGTGCTCACCGCAGCAGACTAGCAAATAGCAGCGTCCGCATGGAGGAGCAGCATGGGGATGGAGCGGTGCAGGGATTTCTCTGGGGGACCTTGACTCTCTGCGAGGAGGATGAGGAGCGCTGGGATGAAGGCTGCCTGTGGGAAAGGTGCACGTTTTTCTCCTGGGAGTTGCAGAAGGGAACTTGACCTTGTCAAGGGAAGAGGGGTGGTCCTAGTGTTATCCAAAGTTGTCCCTTTCCTGCCGTCACTACGCTCCCCTGTGCCACAGGCGCCCTTGGCCAGGCTCTGAAGGGTGGGACAGGTTTTTGAAGGACAAGTTTTTAAGCCCAAATCTGTGCCTGACTTTTGCTGGAGCACAGGACATGTTTCAGCAGCTCTGGCACAACGCAGACCAGATCCTGGTGTCTGATAGCGGGGATGCGCCGCCGGCTGCTCTCGTAGAGGCAGGAGTGAAGGTCTGCGCTGGGCTCCAGCTGCTCGCTCGGTGATGGGGAAAGCAGAGTGTCCTCTAGGATCTGTCACACGTCTGTCACAGCAGGTGACAGGCTGTCCAAGCTGAAAAGGCTCCAGATTCAGACGACTTGGGTTTTATCTTGACCTTGAACATTTTTCTCCTTGTACATCTCTGATCCTATAGAAAGCTCCAGAGGCAGCTCAGGTGGTTGGGTTGGTGCTGAGCAGCGGCTCTTCCCCGTGTTAGTCTGTTTCCCCTCCTGCAGCACCTGTGGGTGGCTTTAGCTGGGGCCATGGGACTTGTTTTCCTTCTTGGTGAAGGGACCAGTACTGTTTGATTCTGGTCAAGGTGTAATCATAGAATCATTAAGGTTGGAAAAGACCTCGTAATGGTTCTCCAAGAGCAATTTTGGGCTATCACTGGCACTTTGAAGTGCCTGCCCAGCCTCTAGTGCTGCCTGGTCAAGTAGCTGGGAACAGCCGCGGGAGAGTTTTGTCCCGGAGTGCTCAGCACCAACCCATGTGGGCAAGGAGAAGGGATGGTGGCCTTGACCATGTGCCAAGTAGATCCCCACCACATGCATGCAGCCACCTCTTCTCCAGCACTTGCTGGAACGTGCCTGTGGCCCCTTTTAGACCTGGTGACTTACATGTTGCTCAACTCTGCTCGTCCATGTGTTCTCTGAGTGAGAAGGAACATGGATCACACAGTTCCTTGGGCTGGTTTGTGTTTGAGGTGAATTAAGGACTGTTGGGGATGATGGAGGGGCACAAAGGTCATTGGCTAGAAACATCTTTCTCTGTCCCTTCTTCTCTCTGCTTGCCCTCACAGGGGTGCCTGGAGATGGACAGATGGGGGGACTGGGCTTGGATTTCCTCTCCTTGCAGAAAACCACCTGGCTGAACATGACCTTTCTCTTTGGTGGTTTCCATGTTTTTCCCTGCTGAGGGATTTTCACAGTTTCTGCTGAGCAGTCGTGTTGTTCAGGGGCAGGCAGTTGGGCTGATGTCTTGGACAGGAGATGTGTCCCCATGGTGGCCTTGGTGCTACAGCAGGAGACCCTCCAATGCTGAACCACTGCAGCAAACGACGCATCGTCTTTAAACTGCCAGCAGTTAAGCTGGATGTTTATCGACTGCGTAGATGGAACTTTTAAGACAAATACTCTGGTTCCAGTTTGTTCTGTAATTTATTTGAATGCGCAACTTTTCCCTGAAGGCTTTTTCAGGCTGGTTTGGATGGGACAAGACAGACACCTAGTGGCTGGCTGGGACTGTCCAAGCATTGCAGCAGCAGCAGACCAAACGGTGCTGCCTGCTGTTTGGCTGCATTTCCCAATTTGATGTCTTTATAGTCGATGTTTAATAGCAGCGTGTCTACAGAAGTTTCACATTTTGAGGAAAGACCAGTAGCTGTTGTGCCTGCGGCAGTGTGTCAATTCCCAGTTGGGCAGGAGCAGTGGTCCAGTTTGGAGATGTGACCTGAGAGAGGCGCGTTGCCAAGGACAAACAGGTGTTGCAGTCCGGATTTGCATCTCCTCCTGGCTCCATCGCGCCGGTTCCTGATAGCTAAACCTCCCGGTGCTGCTGGAGGAGGAGAGGACTGCTGCTCTGCTTGCTGGCGTTAGGGAGCGGCAGTGCGGTGAGATTGGTCCAGCACATGAGCTCCTGCCTCAGCGATGGACACCGCCGGTCCTGCTCTTCCCGGAGCTGCAGCAAACACCGGGAGAGGCACAGTGAGCCCCTGTCTGTGGGATGGAGAAGGGGGAGGATTGCTGTGAGTTGTTAGTTTGTTCCTGGCTGTTGCTGAAGCCAGAGGGTTTATTTCACCGCGAGCAGAAGCCAGTGCTGGAACGTGGCCATGCAGTAAAACCCAGTAACCTCTTCTAGAGCACTGGTCCTGATGGAGAAAGTCACAGTGGTGTAGCTGTGTAGGGGTGAGCGTTGAACATATCATGAACTGCTCTGCAACTGTTTCAGCTCCTGCTTGCACACCTGTCTCTACGTGTTGGGCCATTCTGGTTTTGTTTTTTTTTTTTTCAGTGGGTTTCTAGGTTTGTCTCATCGTTTCTTTCCATCGGTGGGAACATGTCCTTTGGTTCCAGGTGTGACTACCGGTGAACATCACACACTTGGAAACGCTTGTGCTGTTAGCATGCAGACCCCCTTGCTTTGAAGAATTTTGGCTGTAACCGTGTCTGCAATCCCAGCTCCTGACAGGCTGGGATCCAGGGAGTGCATATGTTCCTGTGCTTATTTCAGTGTATGTACGCAGGTGAAAGATGGGGGGAAACCAGATTCCTGGTAGCGGTGATGAAATCACGAGTATACAGCATACCCAGGGGAAACCAAGACATATTTGAAAGAGCTGAGGGTTAATATGCTGTTCCTTCGAGCGGCAACTTAATGGCTTGTCTAGCAGAGGCAAATTGCTTCTCTGAAGTTTCTAACGGCGCCTTCTCTCTCCAGAACCGGAGCCATCCACGTGGGTGACCGGATATTGGCCATTAATAACGTGAGCCTCAAGGGCAAACCGCTGAGCGAAGCCATTCACCTGCTGCAGATGGCGGGAGAGACGGTCACGCTGAAGATCAAGAAGCAGACGGAGAGTGAGTTGGGGAGCCTGGGGTGGGGTGGGAGGTGCACCCCAGCGGGGACCGTGGGCGATGGAGCAGCAGTGCTGGGGGTTTTCCTTCGCGTGTCGTGGAAGGTGAGACGAGGCATGGCTGGGGACAGAGGAAAAAAGTGGGCGGTTTTTGGACTTCTGACTCACAGCTTTTTAAAAATAGGCAACCCAGAAGCTCTCTGTGGTACTGGGAAGAGATCAGACAGCCGGTTTATTTGTGATGATAATTTTTTTTTCAGACTGACAGCTTGTGCCACTGGTGCTGTTCCCTGTCTGTGTGGGTGTTTAAAGCAGAAGGGAAGCAGAAGATGCTTTTAGAAGTAGCAGAGTGCAGGAGTTGTTGAAATATAACCCCCTAAAATGAGCAAGGGGGCCCTGACGTAGAATCTGACGCACACCCCCTTTAATTCAACTTTTTGAAAGCGATTGGCAATAAATCTTTTACACCCTTTTTTCTGACTTGGGGTCCTAAGATAATCTTTCAAAGTATCCACCATCACTCTAGAAATCCCCTTCTCGTTTCCCTGCCAAGCTCCCTGTGCCTTTGAAGCTCTTGATACCTCTTGATACGGTATTGAAAGAGCAGGAGCAATTTTTGGGGAGACAGAGAGAGGAGATTGGCAAAAAGCAGGGAACATGTAAACTTTTCTCCCCAGCTTCTTCAAGTCGCAGCCATACAGGGGCTTTTTAATGAAGTTCAGAAAGTAGCTGGTGCATTCTGGCTGCATTTCTGTCCCTCCCCACACCCAGTATTTTCCACCTTTTCTGTGCCCTGCTTCTGCAGTCCCTAGATTTACCTGGACCTACCCAGAAATTGCAGAAATCAAGTGATAAAGCTCTTTGCCTGTGGGGTGTCTGTCCTGCAGCTGGAAAAGTAGCATTGGTCTCAAACACAGCACCTCTTCAGACCTCAAAGCAGTTTGCAAATGCGTGGCGATACCCTATTTTACAAACGGAGGAAGCCCAGGGAGAGGGTGGTGACTTAGCAAATAGAGGTGGAACTGGGGAATTGCTTCCTCCTCAAGAAACCCTGGTTTCGTTCCCTGCAGACAAGTGTTCTTGCTCCTTGGTCTGAAATGCTCTTTTTTTTTTTTTTCCTCCCTGATGACATTTAGCATTGTCACAGCCTCTCGCTGAAATAATTGACATGCAAGCGCCAGTTGGAGACTAGTTAATCATTCTGAGAATGAAGCAGGTGTAATTGAAATTTCAAGGTAATCTTGAATTCATCGCAGTGAGCAATCTTCTGAATGCTTGGAAAATAGGGACTTTCAGGACACTGGCCTTTGTTTGGTAAAATAATCTGTCCTCATTGACAAATGCAGACTTTCACAGGGCTTTTTATCCAGCCTCTGCGATTCGGAGATGCAGGGTCTGGATGGCTAACAGGATATCTAATCAACGAGGACTTTAAAATATTCAAAGAAATGCTTGTGCGGAGAAACCATTCCTTGCACAGCTTCTGCCTGAAAGGGAATTTGATATAATGATAATAAGGGCCTATCATTTCTAAAATAATGAAAGGGAAGGTCTGAGCTTCATCATCCACATTCAGCTTTCCATTTCCCATCACTAATCAAGGGACATTCAGCCTCAAAGTACCAAGCCTGGGCATTCCACCGTTGTGAGACTGCATGGGAGACTCTGGAGAGGCGATGATTAGCTTCGAATTGATACGAGGTTGGACAGTCTTGGAAGGGGTCTATACCTTCAGCTGTGGTAGTTTGGGACAGGTTGCGTTGTCATTGGAATCTCATTAAAACGCAGGAAGTTTGTGGCCAGCACCCTGACCAGGTGCTGCTCCGAGGAGACCCTCTGAGACCAGAGCAGCCATGGGCTAGTGCTTGCAGGGACCAACACTTCTCTGCGCAGGGATGTTTGGAGGAAGCTTCCAGAAGTGCGAGAAGATGCGCTTGTGAATTGAGATTAGGTCCCAACTCTCTCTTATTTGGGAATCCTCAGATCCCCATGGTTGCTCCTTGTGTTCCATGTGCTAAAAACTCAGAAAGGCATTTTTTCTTGGTTCAGTTTGAGATGAAAGTACTGCACGAAAGCCTTTGAACTGCGTTGCACAGGGCGTTCTCAGCTACGGTTGAACGTAGAGGTTCTTCAAAAGACTCTACAGCACCTGGGCTTGCTCCCATGTCCCCATAAGCCTTTCCCTTGCTCTTTGTGCCTGCTAAAGCAGTGTCTTCTGGTTTCAGAATCCTATCCCAAGAAGTCGGGGAGTATAAATGAAGTGAGTGACCCGGAAGATGAACTGACAGACTCCCAGAAAACTAGCAAGCTGTCTGAGATATACTCCACCACAATTCCGAGCGTGGACAGTGCTATGGAGTCCTGGGATGGCTCCGGCATTGATGCTGGGTATGGAAGCCAAGGTAAGACACGGTTGTCTCTTCTTAGGAGCCTCTGGTCCAAGCTGAAGCTAGGCAGAGCCTCCGAACATGTCTGGAGACTGAACATGAGCCGAAGCCTGTGGTCTGACCGCATTTGCGTGGCTTCTCACTTCCAGCAAGGAGCAAAATGTATTTTAAAATGCACTCCCGCGGTGCTCTGAGTTGATGTGTCTGTTTTAGGTTTTTATTGGCACATTTCTTCTGGCCTGTATGGCATCATACTGTTCATAGCATTTTCAAAACCATTACAGCACTTCATAATTCGCATAATCAGAGGAAGTATTCACTGGCCATATGTCTTACAGAATATTTGGTCTGTAGCTTGCTGTTAATTCTCCAGAGAGGCCATGTAGGGCAAATTAACCCTCTTCAGGATGTTTTAAAAATCCAGAAAAATGTCTTGTGACTAGAAGCACTCACTTAACAAAATAATTAAGGTAATACTACAAGAAAGTGTCTCTAACTCTCTAGTGAGTGATCAGATGAATACATGCCTTCGAGGCCAAGTTTATTCAGCTGTGGCTTCTGGCAGACATATGGAATTGGGATGGAAGATGCTCTGGTCATGGGAATAGATTTTTATTTGGAGGAAAGCACTGGAAAATAGTTATTCCAGTTCAGATTGAATGATGTAAGCTAGTATTAGCCCATGTTGAAACAAAATAAAACCCTGAATCACCTCTGCAAAGGAAATTAGTGAAAAGACTGCTGTCCAGCATGTGAAAACAGGGAGGGATGCTCCCGGAGCGGTGTTGCAAAGCACTTTCAAGGTGCTGAGCAAGGTACGTGCCCATGCTTTCTGCACTCTGACTTGGAAATGTTCAAAGGACAGCACCGTGTGTGTGTCTCTTCCAGCGTGCCTGTGTATTCCTTCTGCCTCTGTTGGTCTGAAGCATTAATTTGGGAGTGCATTTGGGACTGGAGGCTTCATTAAGGAGGAATCCCCTGGCTACCACAATGCTGCCATCCTTCTCCATCTAACTGAATGCTAACACAAGTTGGACACTGGATTTAGCAAAGTGATTGCTTGTACCGGTGAATTGAGAGCGAGTAATTGAGCACAGAGCCCTGGGGAGCGGGGCTGCTGCCAGGTTGCCCAACATCCATAGACTGCACCTTTGCTGCAGGGGCTCTCTCCTCCTCCCCCGTGATTGCCTTTGGCTGCATGGTGGTGTGCTGGCGCTGGTGGGAAGAGGGATGCTGGGGGCCAGGGAGAAGGATGGGCAGGGAAGGCAGGATGCAGAGACACTGGAGACACACAAAGCCTGGCCATTGAGGTTTACACGCCAACTGGAGAAGCACGGATCCGTCTCTGCAGCCTTGTGAGTTTTAGGTTCATCCACAGCTTTAGGAAAGGCTCAGGGAAGGGTTTGGGCGAGGGAGCTGTGCTGGGTCTGGTGGAATGTGCCACCAGGTGGCTCTGGGTCCCCAGGATCCAGCCCGTCTCCCTGGGAGGAGGAGGTGGAACCGGTGGCACCCAAGTGACAGCTCCGCACACATCCCCCTGCGGTCCCCAGCCCCAGTCTGCTGCCCACCCGCTGCAGGGACACGCATCCCGGGACCTGGTCCTGCGCTGGCAGGCAGCGTGTGCTCCTGGCTGCTGGAAGATGCTGGCAGGCGCTTTGCTGGGGCTCTCTCCAGCGCAGTCTAACCTTTAAAAACACTCAGAGGAAACACTCAGCTGAGTGAAATAACAGGCTTTGGCATTTTCAAAGAAAGTGCTGGCGTTGTTTTGGGGTATTTCCAGTGCTCTTAGCTGTTTGGGAGGTCAAGTCTCCCTTAATTATGTGTTTCTCCGTTACCTCTTCCTGTTCGCTCGGCACAGCGTGTGATGGAGGTGCAGAATGTTTCTTGGAAAGGCTCTGAGGATTTCTCTGAAATGTTGAATGGGCAGCAGGAGGTGGGCAGGGGACTCGGGAGTTTTATTTCGACTGCAGATGGCACTGGCGCTGCTGAGAAATGCTCTGTTTTGGAAAATTTCTGTCCAGACAGCTCCTCATGAGACCTGAGGATCTTGTGGCTTGGTAGTGATGGATTCGCATCTCCGGAGTGAGACACCGCAGTACAGGGGAGTCCTTGGGGGCAGATATAGCGAAACGTGTCTGGTTTCACCCTAACAGTCCGTATTGATCTCCTATGAGCCTCCCCTTCCCTCAAGCTGGCAGTTTTTCCTCCCGGCTGGAGCTGGTGACCGCCACCAGGTACCCTCAGCACCATCACGCTTGTTGAAGGGAGGCTGTTATCACCCTTGTTGAAGGGAGGCTGTTGCATCAGGCCGCTCAGGATGCAGTTTCTTTGCTGCTGCATTTTATATCCTTTTTTTTTTTTTTGTGCTGTCCATTAAGTCCTAAAGACAGTTGAGAATCTAAATGAAGATTTTTTTCCCCCCCCCGCCATAAAAAAAGGCTTCCAAATCCTTCTCAATGAGTGGGTTTGGGCACGCTGAAGGAGGCTTGGCAGCATGTTCTTTTGACCCTTTGAAGACTCTGTATTTGAACAGCACAGTTTTCTGTTTGCAGCAGCACAGCTTCTGCTGGGTTGAGTGGAACAAGAGCCATGAACTAAGGGTGAAGCTGGCTGGGGGTAGGCTCTGCATCTGTGGGTGTGTGTAGCCCCAGGTTTGTGGATGCTGGACCCACACCACAAAGCTGCTCAGAAGAGGGGAGCAAGGGGGAAATGGACACTTTATGAGAAGATCCAGAGAAGCTGCTTTGGTTAAAGCGAGAAGAGACGGGAAGAACAACTCCCTTTGGATGACTGAAATGGAAGCAGTATGCAATCCAGAGAGGCTCAGGTCTGGGATTTAGGGAAGGAGGCTCTCCTGGCTCGGCATGACTTAACTCCATTCGAGTTTTCTGACCCGGTGTTACCCTCTCTCTCTCCACCCCTCTTGCCTTTCCCTAGGTACGTACATACCTCAGGCTGCGGGCATAGCCCTCCATCCACATGAATGGAGACACAGCAGGCAAAAAAGCAGCACCCCTCCGGGGGACCCCAGGAAAAGCTACCCCTACATGGATGGAAGCTTCAGTGAAGATGACTGGGACAAGCCCAGCAGGTACGGAGGGGTGGGAGGAGGCAGGGAGGTGCATCTGCAAATGTGAGTGTCACTGTGTAGGGACAGGGGTGCATGGGAATGTGATGGAGTGGCCAGCAATGTCCCCACCTTGGCACCGGGCAGCCACGGGGAGGGGTGCTGGGGTGGTGGTCTGCTCTGGTTACCCTGGGTGTCGCTCTGCGGCACCTCTGCCATGGCCAGGTGACATTTGTGTCTGGAGTGAGGGCGGTCTCAGCTGCATGGACCATAGGTTCTTACCACGTCTCATACTCCTGCTGGCTAAAGGCTGCAGTATTTTCACAGTTCAGGTGTAATATGTAGGCATGGCCAGGGCTGTCCCCACTGGTGTTGGCCTGACACTTTCAAGTGAGGATGCAGCTCTTGTAGCTTGATGCCATGAAGCCCAGAAGGTCTTTGGAGGACCAGCATGAGGTTGCATGTCCAAGTTAAAATCTCCCAAAGCTGTGGCTGGACACTCTCTCCATCATACTTTGGCCCTTCCAACACCACAAATAAAGCCATGCTGAGTGAGCATGGTCGAGATAAACCCCTGGCTCAGCCAGCGTGGGAGAAATCCTGCAACACCTCCTGAGTCCGTGGAGGCTGTAGCTGCTCCTTGCTTTGGGTGAGAATCCTGCTGGGTCTGTCCAGGCCAGAAACTGCCCCACACACAGTGGAAAAGCCTCGTTGCTTTGGAACTAACCTTCCCCTCGACATCCTCCAGAGTCCCCATAGTTGTGTGTGTCGTGTTGTAACTGTCGGTTCTTTTTTTTTTTTTCCCTTTTTTTTTCTGTCCCAAGGCCACACACTCTGTTAGCTGGACTGTAAAACAGCTCAGTGCCTCTGTCTGCCTTGGGTTCCTCGAGCTCTCGGCACACGTGCTGCTGCACCATTGCTTCCCTTTGGTACAGAAAGCAGCACATCGGTGCCTCCTGAGAAGTAAGGAAGAGGAGGGATGGACTTAGTCATTAGCGGTTCTTCTCTTTGGGGATTTTATATCACTGCCTGCCACTGTGCGATTCAGTCTTTTTTCCCCTGGATAATAATAGCCACAGAGTATCCGAGGCTTTGCTGCATGGCAGTTGTGCGCTGTACCTGCAGCCCAGCATGGGAGAGGTTAAGGACAGAAAGCCCAAGTGCTGTCAGGTGTCAGAAGACAGTCTCAGACCCTTTGCTCTCAGTTCCCTTTGCAATGCCGTGGCCCATTCCTCCTTTGAACTCGGATGCACATCAGCGACTGCTCCACGGATACACACAGTGCGGGGACGTGCTGTGGTTCTGTTGGATTTGGATCGGGAGCTGGCAGGCAGTAAGGAGGGAAAAGCCTTTTGAGAAGAGCGATGGAGCCGTTCAGCGTGCTCACCGCAGCAGACTAGCAAATAACAGCGTCCGCATAGAGGAGCAGCATGGGGATGGAGCGGTGCAGGGATTTCTCTGGGGAACCTTGACTCTCTGCGAGGAGGATGAGGAGCGCTGGGATGAAGGCTGCCTGCGGGAAAGGTGCACATTTTTTTCCTGGGAGTTGCAGAAGGGAATTTGACCTTGTCAAGGGAAGAGGGGTGGTCCTAGTGTTATCCAAAGTTGTCCCTTTCCTGCTGTCACTACGCTCCCCTGTGCCACAGGCGCCCTTGGCCAGGCTCTGAAGGGTGGGACAGGTTTCTGAAGGACAAGTTTTTAAGCCCAAATCTGTGCCTGACTTTTGCTGGAGCACAGGACGTGTTTCAGCAGCTCTGGCACAGGGCGGACCAGATCCTGGTGTCTGATAGCGGGGATGCGCCGGCTGCTCTCGTAGAGGCAGGAGTGAAGGTCTGCGCTGGGCTCCGGCTGCTCGCTCGGTGATGGGGAAGGCAGAGTGTCCTCTAGGATCTGTCACACGTCTGTCACAGCAGGTGACAGGCTGTCCAAGCTGAAAAGGCTCCAGATTCAGACAACTTGGGTTTTATCTTGACCTTGAACATTTTTCTCCTTGTATGTGTCTGATCCTATAGAAAGCTCCAGAGGCAGCTCAGGTGGTTGGGTTGGTGCTGAGCAGCAGCTCTCCCCCGTGTTAGTCTCTGTTTCCCCTCCTGCAGCACCTGTGGGTGGCTTTAGCCGGGGCCATGGGACTTGTTTTCCTTCTTCTTGGTCAAGGGACCGGTACTGTTTGATTCTGGTCAAGGTGTAATCATAGAATCATTAAGGTTGGAAAAGACCTCGTAATGGTTCTCCAAGAGCAATTTTGGGCTATCACTGGCACTTTGAAGTGCCTGCCCAGCCTCTAGTGCTGCCTGGTCAAGTAGCTGGGAAGAGCCGCGGGAGAGTTTTGTCCCAGAGTGCTCAGCACCAACCCATGTGGGCAAGAAGGGATGGTGGCCTTGACCATGTGCCAAGTAGATCCCCACCACATGCATGCAGCCACCTCTTCTCCAGCACTTGCTGGAACGTGCCTGTGGCCCCTTTTAGACCTGGTGACTTACATGTTGCT
>WKFP01015465.1:152572-168956 GCA_011057875.1 Pterocles orientalis
GGAGCTGTGCTGGGTCTGGTGGAATGTGCCACCAGGTGGCTCTGGGTCCCCAGGATCCAGCCCGTCTCCCTGGGAGGAGGAGGTGGAACCGGTGGCACCCAAGTGACAGCTCCGCACACATCCCCCCGTGGTCCCCAGCCCCAGTCTGCTGCCCACCCGCTGCAGGGACCCGCATCCCAGGACCTGGTCCTGCGCTGGCAGGCAGCGTGTGCTCCTGGCTGCTGGAAGATGCTGGCAGGCGCTTTGCAGGGGCTCTCTCCAGCACAGTCTAACCTTTAAAAACACTCAGAGGAAACACTCAGCTGAGTGAAATAACAGGCTTTGGCATTTTCAAAGAAAGTGCTGGCGTTGTTTTGGGGTATTTCCAATGCTCTTAGCTGTTTGGGAGGTCAAGTCTCCCTTAATTATGTGTTTCTCCGTTACCTCTTCCTGTTCGCTCGGCACAGCGTGTGATGGAGGTGCAGAATGTTTCTTGGAAAGGCTCTGAGGATTTCTCTGAAACGTTGAATGGGCAGCAGGAGGTGGGCAGGGGACTCAGGAGTTTTATTTCGACTGCAGATGGCACTGGCGCTGCTGAGAAATGCTCTGTTTTGGAAAATTTCTGTCCAGACAGCTCCTCGTGAGACCTGAGGATCTTGTGACTTGGTAGTGATGGATTCGCATCTCCGGAGTGAGACACCACAGTACAGGGGAGTCCTTGGGGGCAGACGTAGTGAAACGTGTCTGGTTTCACCCTAACGGTCCGTATCGATCTCCTATCAAATGGGACAGAGATGAGCCTCCCCTTCCCTCGAGCTGGGAGTTTTTCCTCCCGGCTGGAGCTGGTGACCGCCACCGGGTACCCTCAGCACCATCGCGCTTGCTGAAGGGAGGCTGTTAGCACCCTTGTTGAAGGGAGGCTGTTGCATCAGGCCGCTCAGGATGCAGTTTCTTTGCTGCTGCATTTTATATCCTTTTTTTTTTTTGTGCTGTCCATTAAGTCCTAAAGACAGTTGAAAATCTAAATGAAGATTTTCTTTTTTCCCAAGGCTTCCAAATCCTTCTAAATGAGTGGGTTTGAGCACGCTGAAGGAGGCTTGGCAGCATGTTCTTTTGACCCTTTGGAAGACTGTATTTGAACAGCACGGTTTTCTGTTTGCAGCAGCACATCTGCTGGGTTGAGTGGAACAAGAGCCATGAACTAAGGGTGGAGCTGGCTGGGGGTAGGCTCTGCATCTGTGGGTGTGTGTAACCCCAGGTTTGTGGGTGCTGGACCCACACCACAAAGCTGCTCAGAAGAGGGGAGCAAGGGGGAAATGGACACTTTATGAGAAGATCCAGAGAAGCTGCTTTGGTTAAAGCGAGAAGAGACGGGAAGAACAACTCCCTTTGGATGACTGAAATGGAAGCAGTATGCAATCCAGAGAGGCTCAGGTCTGGGGTTTAGGGAAGGAGGCTCTCCTGGCTCGGCATGACTTAACTCCATTCGAGTTTTCTGACCCGGTGTTACCCTCTCTCTCTCCACCCCTCTTGCCTTTCCCTAGGTACGTACATACCTCAGGCTGCGGGCATAGCCCTCCATCCACATGAATGGAGACACAGCAGGCAAAAAAGCAGCACCCCTCCAGGGGACCCCAGGAAAAGCTACCCCTACATGGATGGAAGCTTCAGTGAAGATGACTGGGACAAGCCCAGCAGGTACGGAGGGGTGGGAGGAGGCAGGGAGGTGCATCTGCAAATGTGAGTGTCACTGTGTAGGGACAGGGGTGCATGGGAATGTGATGGAGTGGCCAGCAATGTCCCCATCTTGGCACCGGGCAGCCACGGGGAGGGGTGCTGGGGTGGTGGTCTGCTCTGGTTACCCTGGGTGTCGCTCTGCGGCACCTCTGCCATGGCCAGGTGACATTTGTGTCTGGAGTGAGGGCGGTCTCAGCTGCATGGACCATAGGTTCTTACCACGTCTCATACTCCTGCTGGGTAAAGGCTGCAGTATTTTCAGAGTTCAGGTGTAATATGTAGGCATGGCCAGGGCTGTCCCCACCGGTGTTGGCCTGACACTTTTAAGTGAGGATGCACCTTCACAAGAGCTTGATGCCATGAAGCCCAGAAGGTCTTGGAGGACCAGCATGAGGTTGCATGTCCAAGTTAAAATCTCCCAAAGCTGTGGCTGGACACTCTCTCCATCATACTTTGGCCCTTCCAACACCACAAATAAAGCCATGCTGAGTGAGCGTGGTCGAGATAAACCCCTGGCTCAGCCAGCGTGGGAGAAATCCTGCAACACCTCCTGAGTCTGTGGAGGCTGCAGCTGCTCCTTGCTTTGGGTGAGAATCCTGCTGGGTCTGCCCAGGCCAGAAACTGCCCCTTGCTGAGCCACACATGGTGGAAAAGCCTCGTTGCTTCAGAACTAACCCTCCCCTCGACATCCTCCAGAGTCCCCATAGTTGTGTGTGTCGTGTTGTAACTGTCGGTTCTTTTTTTTTTTTTTCCTTTTTTTTTTTTCCCCCTTTTTTTTTTCCAAACAAAACCCTTAGAACATCTCATGGCCATTTCCACCTATTTAAAGATGATCAAACTGGCAGGAAGGCTGGCAGCGGCGGAGACTTTGTTTTTGTTTTGCCTCTCAGCGAGAGCTCGCAGCGGTCGTTGATCCCTCGTGGCTCGCCCAGCCAGGCTGCCCGCAGCCCACGTTAGCAAATCTGAGTGCTCGAAGCCCCGCGTGTCCCTAATGAGGGCTTCAAGCCCTGATGTCAAAGTGCAAGAGAAACGGTTCATGCCGTTGATCCCTTTTTATTAGGGAGAAAATCAAAATGTCTCTAACCCCTGCTGCCTTTAGCCTGGAAAAACCTGCTGAGCCAGGGGTGTGAGAGCCCACGCTGATTCATCCGCGTCCTGGATGTGTTTGTTATATTGCTGGTCTGAGAGGCAAGGAACTGGTGACTGGAAGGGACGTTTGCCTCTTTGGGAACCTGGGAGCAGAGGAAGGAAATGAGTAAGGCGAAAGAATCAAAAATTCCTTTTGGAGGGGAATTTTAGTTTGTTTTTATAAAGTCTTGCTGGGTGTTTTTTTGACCTTTCTGCCTGGTATAAAGGCTGCTGTCCTTTAAAAGCTGATGAAGGGTAGGGGGTAAATTTAAAATACAATGAGACATGTCAGATACTGCTCTCTCCAGGCAGGCCATGATCCCACAAGGAGCAAAAGTGTGTGTGTGTGAGTTTATGCCTGCTGCAGACTCCCGTGTAAACCACTGTCTGGAAAGCAAAGGACGTACAAAAACTTTGCAGTTAATAGAGATCTGAAAAAAGCTCTATTAATACCCAAAAAAAGTCATTATTTATTTAATGGAGGCCAACCTCTCTTTGACTTGTACTCAAGTGAAATGTTTTGACTTTGCCAAGTGGCCCTGGTGGATGAGCATCCCTTCCCGTCTGCGGCGCTGATGACCATTAAAGCCATGCGAGATGCTGCCAGATGTTGCAGCGGTGGAGCCTCGTCCATGCAGCTCCTAATAAGATGTGTGGAAGATGCATTAGGCTGCTGTAATGTCACTGGCTCCTTGGGGTCTCTCCCCATGACACACTGGTGGGTTTGTCATGACCTTGATTTAACACCATGAGTTTCCTTCGAGAGGCTCCTGTTAAGCCGAACGCTGACGGTCTGAGTTTTGCCCAGAGCCTGGTGGTCAGTAAGCAGTGTCTGGTGTCACCTGCTTCTCTGGCTTGTTCAGAGGACTTTGGCATGTTTAATTGCAATTTGCTTTAGAAGGCCAAGAATTGACCCTGGCTTGTGGTCAGAGATAAGGGATGCTGAACCTGCCAAGGTGGGATATTGCAGAACCCCCAGCAAGACACACGCGGTGTTCACGTTAACGTGTGTTTGTACCAGCTTGAGTGAGGTTCTCTCTATCCTTATTCTCTGATGTAGCTAGAACTAGGGGCAATCTTTACATGGCTGTAAGTGTTATATAGCCAAAAAAAAAAAAAAAAAAAGTCCTGAAAGTAACAGTTCTCTGGCCATCCCGAAGCAAATGAAACTTGGTTCATATGGGTTATACATGACACTGTCGATCCTGCTGGCTGTAGTGTGCATTTACTTGTCCAGCCCAGGACAGTCATTTTTATATACATCTTGGCATTATTTACTCTCATAGAGACCTAATGTATTTATCATTTTCTCACCATGTCTGTTACCCTCTGTGTTTTTCTCTCTCTTCTCAGGTGTTCTGTGTCTCAGATCTGAGCTCTATCCCATCAGCCTTTGTACTAACAGTCTCTGAGGCTCCTGGTTTACCCATAACGCATCCTTTTTTCTTTCACTTCTCTATTTCACCAAAACGTCTTCCTAAACCTACAATCTTCCTACAGGCACTTTTTAATTTACCCTTTGAACTTTGACATTACTACACCAACTTAATTCTTCCTTTGAAGGACGCTTGCCCCGTTAGTAAATGCATGGAGGTCTCGTGTTTGGACTCTTGTCTGAAAAGTTCATATTGTTTGCTTTTGTATATGAAGACTCTTCAAGTCTCTGCTTTTACTGGTGAGACACTTGCTGTAGCCTCGCGGCTTTCATCCCGCTGCAGAAGAGTGCTGACAATGTTTGGTTCCTACGTTACAACAGATACCCCAACCGCCAAAATGGCCTTGAGACCACTCACGAGGATAGTTTTTGGCGTGTTTTTGGAGAAGCTTTGGAGGATTTGGAAACATGCGGCCAGTCGGAACTTTTGAGGGAGATTGAGGTAAATCCCTTTCCGAATTTTCTGCTGATCTCACTGTTTTGCTCTGGCAGTAAACGTTAGACTGTTTCCCCAGATGTGTTAATTGCCCTCAGCATCCCTGCGCTGCCAGCGGTGTGAAGAAGGGTTTGAGCTCAAGCCATGTCCGTGTTTGTGCTAATGGATAACTGTGTCTCATTAGACAGTTGCTTGCGTGCTCTTTTTGCAAACTGTTGCTGGCCAATGATCTTCACGTGACTGTTGGCCAACCTTCCCTATCCAACGGTAAACCCTCTGCTTGGAAAGATATTGTCTGTCCAAAGCAGTTAAAGGGCAAGCAAAAGGAGCCCCGCAAAGCCCCACTGGGACTGAAGCCTTGGCGTACTTCAAATATAGACCGACCCAACATATATCCTGCATTCAGCCGTCACTCTGCAGGAAACCGTTTCAGTGAAATAGGTAATTGGAAGCTTTTCAGGCAGCTGTCCCCATGGAAAAATCTGAGAAAGTAATTGCTTCCTGCAGAAATAAAGGTGTTTCCTCTCTTCACAAACCACTTTCTCTTTTCTTTATCCAAGATGCTTTGGAGGTCATGTTATTGTGTCCGGTTATAGGATGGGGAGCCTGGATGTCTAAGTCATGTTATGCAAATAAAGGCCTCCCTTGAGACCACTGAGCAGTGGGAAGCAAATCTGCCCGGCAGGATGCTGCTCCCCTCCCCGATTCAGCTCCTGCAGCCCGAAAGGAGGAGTGGGACCCCAGGAGCTCCTCTGTCCTCCTGCCTTCTGTGTGCAGGGGGCTGGGGAGGGCTCGCTGGGTCATGCCCTCCATCGCCCCCGTGGGACTGTTTCTATGCACCGTTGCGTATCGCTTAGCTTCAGAGAAAAAAGGCAATTTCTGAATAATTGGGGGTGGAAAAAGAAAGTCCTGTTTTGGTCTAATGGTGACAAGGGGCTTACTAATTGTTCTTTCCTCCTTGATCCTTAGCAACTGTAAGTGGGGGAGGAAATCTCAATTAGATTTATTGTGCTAAAGCACGAAACAGTGGGTTTATTATCTTAACTTCTTAAGAAAACACTGACTTAAAAAAACCCCACAACCCACGCAAAAACCAACCTCCCCCCAGCCCTCACAAACTATAAATTCTTCTCTGGGTCACTTATATCCTGGACCTGAAAGTATTTGGAAATTAGTTTAGGCAACCGCTATCAACCTTTCTGAACTGAAATGATGTGTTTGTGTTTTTCTCCTGCGTAACGGCTGGCACTGAAATGTAAAAAAAGGGATTTGTTGGGTTCCTGTGAAGTGTCAGGACAGAGAAAGCATCTTTCTGCCCAATCCTTTTCCAGAGATCTGCGGTGCAGGGATGCATGGGCTTTTGGTTCATGCTGGTTTAAGGCTTTGGAGCTTTGACGGTTCTAGCAATGCTTTAAAAAACATAAAGAAATTTTATGAAAAGCTGAGCACCTCTAGGGTTTTGGTGTATTCAGCACATTTCTAGAATATTTTAGAAAGTTCTGGGGGACAAAAGGCAAGTTCTGTGTTTTTAGCAGAAGTCTGATGGGTTTCAACTCTCCTTTTATCAAAGCCAAAGTACCACTGACCTGTTCCTCCCTCTCCATGTGTCCGTCCTTCCTGAGGCATGGTGTGGGGTGTGCAATGCTCGTTGGGGCTTTTGCTGTATCACAGGTTTCTAAACCCCAGCTCCTGGCCTCCTGTGATTTCATGACAGTCACAGATTTTTTTTTTTTTCTTTTAAATTTGACCCTTCATGTTCTGCATTTGAAAAAGAATGAGAGCCACACAAGATGACCCAGGATAGCCTGGAAACAGGTTCACGCACAGTAGCAATCCACTCCCAGACTACAGACTATGGGTAGAAACAGGCTTTTCCCAGCGTGTCTAGAGGAGAGTGTGTCCCTGCTTTGCTTTGAGGGCAGCCAAGAGATGAAGAAAAATAATGTGGGGCAGCTGGAGAAATCTGGAACAGAATCACAGAATGGTTTGGGTTAGAAAGGACTTCATCAGTTCCAACCCCCCTGCCATGGGCAGGGACACCTCCCACTAGCCCAGGTTGCTCCAAGCCTCATCCAGCCTGGCCTTGAACCCCTCCAGGAATGGGGCACCCACAGCTTCTCTGGGCACCTTTCTGCTGCTTGCACTTAACCCAAAGCACCTAGCAAATGGCTTATGATGCTGCAAGGAGCGCTTAAAGAAGACAGAGAAGGAGTTGAATGCTGTTGGGTGATGGCCAGTTTGCAGCGCGTGGGGGAGGACAGCAGCACGGCGTGCACAGACCTTTCTGTTCTCCTCCCTGGCTCTGCAGTGCTGGTACAGCATGGCGTGGTGTCCTGGGGGGTACTGGAGTTGCCTGAGGTCAGTGAACAAACAGACCCTGGCTGGCCGTGCCGCTGTTTGTTAATCTGTGTTTCAAGTACGTGGTAACTCAGTGTCCCTCCGGCATGTAGCAGGTATTTGAGTTTTGTCCAAACTTGGGCTGATTAAGTCATTTTTATGAGAAGACCTGGAAAGGGCAAAGCTAAAAGGTTTTCTGTATTTTATCCATCCCCGTTTGGGATGACGTGGGGAGTGCTGGCATTTCCATACTGCCACCAGAGTTCGCTTTATTTGCCTTTGTTCCAGCTTGGAGCAAAGAGCTGGAGGTCCTTGATCAGAGATTTAGTCAGATGATATTTTCCCGTGTGCACAGGAGCAATTGCTCTTTGACTTGTCGTGTTTAGCGTTGCTGGGTTTTGCTATCTGCTCACTACCTTTTTTTTTTTTCTTCTACCTTTTGACATTTAATGGGACTGCAGACCCTTGGAGCCTGAACTTTGCAATGACAGTTTTCATTACGCCGTTTAAATGGACTCTCTGACCTGGAGCCAGCTGAGGTTCCACAGACTGGATTCTTGACTCCTTCGTTAGCTTTGATCAATGTAATCTCATTAGTGAAAAGCATTGCCAAATGGAGTAGAATCTACTTAGGGGCGTCTTTTAATGGATGCTATCAAGGATGACCAGGCTTAAATACTACTTCATTTCATATTTTTAACTCAGTTTTGCTCAGTGACAGCTCCCATTTACTGACAGATAAAATCCTAATTTCTCTGCTGAATTGGCCTCAGTGGAGTCCCAGGTATTGACTTCCCTGGGCCATTGCCAGCACTGAGCAGTGCTGATGGGGAGCTGCAGCCTGCAGGAGAGCCAGGCAGACGTGGGAGCCCCCTGGGATGGGGATGTTCATCCTTCTTGACCACCACGAAAGTTCCTGTACAGGATGAGACCTGCCTGGCCCTGTTTGTGTAGAAGAGGTCATCAAAAAATAAGGAGATGCTTCACGAATGCTTCCTTCTGAGATAAAGCTCCATGCTGGGGTGGGAGAGCATGCAGCAGGTCAGTGGTAGACCTGGCAGCGGGCTCCTGAAGTTTGGAAATGGCTTTTATAGCTGACTGGAAGGGCTTCTTGGTTCTTACTTTCTGATTAATGAGAACAACGGTGCCCCCCTGTTATTGTCTGTGTGTTGCCGTGTGGTCCATCTCTTCCTGCTGCTGGCTCAGCAAAGTGACTTTGTGCCTTCACCCTACAGGCATCCATCATGACGGGGAGCGTGCACAACCTGGGCCTGGAGGGCAGCAAGCTGCTCCTGGACTCTGTCAACCCATCGGGACGGAGCCCAATGAGGAAAGCAAACTCCAGCTGTGATGATGGACAGACCGAGGGCAGCAGCTCCCCTGCCAAGAAGAACGAGAGGAGCCTGGACATGAAGAAGATCGAGAAGGAGATGCAGGAAATCATGTCACCCACCCCCCTCGAGTTTCACAAGGTCGGTGTCGCCAAGGGTTGGTCTGGGTGTGGTACCTTGATGGTTAAAGCTGTAGAAGCTTTGCAACCTTATAGAAAATCTCCTTTGTCAGAGGGACCCCCAGAAAATGTTCCTTGTTCAAGGTGGCCCCCACCAAGGGCTGCAGCAAAGGTTTCCAGAGGGTCTGATGAAGAGGAAGGGGCCCCTTCAGAAGAGTAACGGGATTTAATTGCCATGCTTCAGCAGGGTTCAAAGCTGTACTTTAGCAGTTTCCCTTTATTATATGAGATTTCCAGGTCCTTGTGTTCTGGAGTTCATTAGTTGGTGCCATAGATACAGGCGAGAGAGCTCAAAGTATGGCCCACAGAGACCCATCAACCTTTTTCCAGTGGCACGCTCCATTCAGTAGGCCACTTTTCTTATAGAAAAAGACTTATAATAACTTAAAAATAGCTTATTTTCCTTCCCCTTCCACTCTGCCTCCAGCCTTTCCTGAAGGGTAGCAAATGGTAGGAGTTCAGCAGTGGGATACTTGTTTGAATTCAGCACCCAGCTGAACGTAGCCAGTTGAAGCATGGTGCAAGGCAACAGTAATTAGAAGTAATTAACTGTAGAAGCTGCTGATGCAGAATGCAAGCGGGGAAGGGAGCTGGAGAGGTTTCAAAAAATTTGATTGCCTTTTTCGTTCCTGGTGTGACTTTAGAATAAAACCTGCAGTTACGGTAACTGGAAAAAAATCAACTTTTTCATGTTTAATCTACTCTTGTCTTCAGGGCGTGGTAAATGTGTCTTTAAATAAAACTCTGTCATACCTGAAGGAGAAGAGCTGTGTAGTTAGGGTGTTATAGGGTGACTCTGTTCTGCTGGAGCATCTGGTGTTGGCTGTGTTTGGGGATGAGGTTGGGACCAGGTGGGCTGCTCCTTTGCGTCATCCTGGGCACTGTTCTTCCCAAGGACTGCACATCCCTGAGGATCACCCAGCCAAGAACAAGGTGATGGAGTCTCATGGCAGGGATGCACTTCCAGTTCATGGGAGGCAAAGGGGGATTTTGGTGGTGTTGGGGAATCAGTTGTCCTTGGCTCCCAGTGTTAACCCATGGCAAGATGGGTGCACCCCTCCTTTAGACGAGGCCAAAGCATGATGTGCTCAAGGGAAGGGTGCTGAGGTTACCCATTTCTTGTCCTCAGCACTTATTGATAGGAATTTTCTGAAAAGAACTCATGAATAATATGGAGAAGTGTAGATGTTCCTGCTGAGTGATGCATTAAAAGTGAGCTGTCTTCACACTTGACCCACTACATTGAAAATTCCCCATGAACATGTTGATTTTTCTTGTGCTGGTCCGGCATACACAGAGGAAGCACAGCGTAACCTGGGCCAGGGAAGGTGATGCTCCATAAATACTGCTGGCTCTGTTGCTCTTTGGGTGAAATACAGCAGCTGTCTGTCTTACACTGCTTGGGTTTCCTTCCACGTCCAAGAGGGACTGCCATGTGGCCAATCACCAAAGCACTTGTCCGTGCGATCTACCTAAGCTGATGGTGTCTGATAAACAAGACTCAATCTATATTAGCTGCCCAAGCTAAGAAAAATCTGCCCAGGAGACCCAGAGGAGAATTTGCTGTAGGTCCACCCACATGACCTTTGCTATTCCTGTCCTCCCAGCCCTGTACATCTCCTCCTGCCTCTGCTGCGTTCAAAAATCTGTTCTGTTCTGTTCTGTTCCAGATAACACTCCACAAAGACCCGGAGAGCGAAGACTTTGGATTCAGTGTGTCGGACGGCCTGTTAGAAAAAGGTGTCTATGTAAATATGGTCCGTCCGGATGGGCCAGCAGATCAGTGTGGCCTCAAGCCATATGACAGAGTGCTTCAGGTAATAAATGCAAAATGCAGTTCTGGAGGCTGGGACGGAGTGAATGAGTGGCTGAGAGGAAGAGAGAAGTGAGACCCATCCATGGCAGCACTAACTTTAATGAAAGGTAATAGTTAGCCAACTAGGTGAGCACCTAGCCACCGGGCGCTCAATGAGACCTGTACTCACTAGGTAGTACCCCCGGGTGGTACCCCTGGGTTGCACCCATTCCAGGACGCAGCCTGCCCAGCACTGGCCTCTTTCAGCTCAAGCAGCTCAAAACAACCAAAAAGCTGTGTTGCTTCCCCCTCTCACCTTCAGTCCTTTTCCTGTCCTGTAAGAGGGGGATTTTTGGATGAACTAGGTCGTGTTGACCAATACGTGTTCCTGCAAAGCTCCATCTGGATCGTGAAGTTATGTGCGTGCCGTTGACAGCTAAAAGAGTTTTCTAGGAAACACGTCCCTCAAGCAAAGTGTTTTTTCATGGATATTTTTCTTCGAAAGATACTTGATCTGAAATAGCTGATGCAGAAACAACGTAAGAACTCTGGTCGAAAGCACAGTCTGTAACAAATGTGACCTGGGCATATCGGACTACCAGAGGGACAATAAGAGCACGATGAGTTTTGGAGATTGGAGAGGAGTTTTATATGGATGAAAAAACAACTATTTTGAATTTGGGGCAACTCAAGAAGCAACTGAGAAAGTGCAACCCCGACGGAAAAATTGCCACCATTTGGAAATGCCGATATTGTGACCATATTTGGAAACACTCAGAAAGATGTTTAGTTTTACTAATTTCTAGGTGGGGGTTGTTAGCAGTAGGATCAGAGCCAGTATATTATGTACATCAGGTAACTGGAGAACTGGCAGCTCTGTGGGGAACCTTGTTTAAGCTTGTTATGGTCTCTAGCCAGTTGGCTGCTATACAATTATTCCTTCTCAGCTTCAAATAAAGGATGGTGCAAGAATGAACAAGAAGCTAATTAGGCTCTGGGCTGCCTTTCTGTTCAATGTTGGACTTGTCGCTTTTTTGCCAGTGCCAAGTGCTCTGGGAGGTGTGCTCGAAATCCTAAACAGAGCAGCATGGAAATTTTCGGCACCCCTGCTTCCACACGCTGCGCCGCATGGCTTACACCTAAAGAAGAGGAGGCGATTCCCGTCGCGTTGATGTGCGGAGTTGTGAATGAGGGATTGCAGACCCGGTACAGGGAACGCCCGGCAAAAAGTACAGAGACGCATTGCTGGGGATGCTTCGCAGTGCTCCCGATGATGGGCATGATGATGTGCCTGAAGGCCAGCGAAACGCCCTGTCCCTGCTGGAACAGACCCTCTGGATGGATTAGCACAGCATTGCGCTAACGGCACTTCTGCACTGCAGCTGCTTGGCTGGCGTAGAGCAAAGGCTCTGGGATTGTCTCTCCTTGTCCACGTGTGCTCTAGAAATTGTCCTTAGTTACTGCGCTGTATTGGGGCCAACTGTGTGGACACCAGCTAGGGCAGGGGGACACTGCTACTGTCACAGAGTCCGGCTCTGTGGGTGTGCATTAATGCTGGGAAAGGGTTTTGGATGGAAGGGTTGCATGGACTCATCCAGCCCTTACACGGAGAAGGAAGCAATGTCTGGCCCCAGGGGTAATTTTTGCTCCAAAGGTGGGTGGGAAATTCCTTTCTCCCTTCCCTGCTTCCCCTCCCCATGCCATTTACCAGCCCCCTCCATCCCGGAGCTGTCGTGGCACCAAGCCCAGGTGCTCTGGTAGCTGTAGGTGAGGGAGCTGGGGTGGTTCTTGCAGGTCACCCAGCCTAGAAATGTGCTTGAAAGTCTGCAAGAGACAGCAGTAAAAGTGCTTTTGCTGCTGAGTCCTGCAGAGAGGATTTGCAGCCACCTTCTGAGCCCACGTGCAATGCGTCCAGACTCCTCTGAAATGCTGGCTGTAAATGGAGAGAGGAGAAGCTGAAACTGTTCAGTATTGTCTCCGTTTACTGCTGGCTGAGCTGGAAAATGGTCAGCAGAAGTTTTGGGGTCTGAGGCATATTTGTTTTCTAGGTGCTGAAAATTCTGCATCATAGATTTAGGGCCAGTAAAAACCATGATGGGAAAGAATAATGGAAAACGGCAACCTTTCTCCTCCAGGCTTGAACTGGAGAAGTGGTTTTGAGCCCTGCAGTGCGTAATACTTATAGTACTGCCCCAGACACTGGGGGTCAGGGTTTATGCCTGATCCAGACTCTATTTTTTCCCCTTCCTGTACCAGTTACACCATCATTTCTCACCTAGGCAAGGATGTCCTCAGCCTGAAGGGGTGTCCCCACTCTGCTCTGCTGTGAACCTGGAATCAGGGACCCCCCCAGAGTTGTGTGTTTTCGTAGGTGTGGGCTTAGCACCAGCCTTGCACTTTCTCACTAACAAACATGATCTTTCTGTTGTTCCTCCCCATGGCATGTCCTATATCCATCCTGGCAGGTAAACCGCATCCGAACGAGAGACTTTGACTGCTGTCTGGCTGTTCCCCTGATTTCGGAGGCTGGAGATAAGCTGGACTTGGTGATTAGCCGAAACCCCTTGGCGCTGGCTGCCAACGCTCCCCCGGAGGGGAACGGACTGCTGCTGGCGCCGGTGGCCTGCGGCACCGAGGTCAAGGCGAGCGTCCAGACGCTCTGAGCAGCGGGAGCGAAGCAGATGATGCCAAGCCTCTGCTTGAGCCATTGTGGTATTTGGGGTGTTTTTGCTGTTTTTTGCACTGGTATTTGTAAATGCTGTGTGTACCATAACCTGCAAGTGGGGAGGTGGGTCTGCAGTTGACTGTCACCTGTAGACCGCCAAATACTGCTGGGAAGGTTGGAGCTGGATGCGCATCTCGGGCCGTGGGCAGCCACAGTGATGGGATGAGCTGCCAACGGGAGGAAGGAGCATCCGCAGCCATCCCCCATGGCAGGGCATCCCCGTGGCAGGGCATCCCCCTGCGCCCAGCCATCGGGGTGTACAGGGTCCTGCCTCTGACACCTTCCTCACCCTGAAAGCCTTGGCCATCCGATAAACACACATGGTGCTATTATGTTTCTTGTTTGCTCGGTTAATCCCATACAGCAAGACTGAAACGCCTTGCCTTTTCTGTTGTGCCCAGCTCCATCCTTTAAGCCCTGCTGATAAATTGATTCCTGCAGCCCCTTGCACTGCTGGTGCAGGGCTGTGGAGAGCCCTTCCTAAAAGACATTTCAAAATGTGTTTGAGAGTGGCTAGATGTTCCAAAATTGATATTTCCAACTGCCTCCTGCCAGCCCTGTCCATGCTCACCCTGTGGTGGGATGAGGCACCCCATCTCACCGTGGATTCCCATGGGCAGTGTGGTTATCTGTGCTGGAGGAGTTATTACAGAGCAGAAGGCTGTACCCACGGCTAAAGAACTGGAATAGCCATCCAAATCCCTGGCCACCTTCTTCGTCGGGGCTTTATGGAGATCTCTTGCTTGCCAACTTGGCCTGTGCCCACAAAACAAACAGCAGAATAGCGATTTTCCCAGGGCCATCCCCTGTGTTTGGAATTAATAACACCTTGTCATCCCTCATCAGGCAGTGGCATGAGAAGCCCTTTGTAGATGGAGGTTGTCCTGTGTCCCGTGTGGGCTGGGATGTGTGTGTGCGCACCCACGTGGGTTCGGCTGCTCGCCCTTGGTCCACCCGCCTTCGCCCATCGCTGGCCTCTCGTGACTTTGCAAGTGTGATGCCCCATCGCCCCCCTCCCTCCCCAGAGCCCCCCAGCCCCACGGGGGCTGTGATGCTTGCGTCAGTGTCCTCATCCGCCTGCCATGTGTCACGTATTAGCACTTTATGACGATGTTCGTGTCCTGGTGGTGGTGTGAGCCTGGCATCGCTTTCTCCAGGAAGGCTCAGGCACAGCGGAGATGAGGAGCTCGCTCGGTTGGGCACCCGCAACCCCCATGCCCACCGCTCCCCCTTTCGCTTCCTCCACCACTGCCTGGGGTGTGCGTAGGGTGTCGGATGGGTGTCTGTCACGCGTTGGTCGCTTCGCTGAGCCAGGATTCGTCCCCACACCGTCTGTCCCCGAGCCACTTTGTCCCCCTGCGATAGCACAGCGTGTCAGGGGGGTTCTTCCAGACACGTGCCCAGCCCCATCCAGCTGTTTGTCGTCGTAGCCATTTTCTCTTCGAGTATGCAATATCCCATACCATTGCTGCCACAACTAGGTAATAATGTGCCATAATCGATACTGTGGAGCAGTGACAGTGCAGTCGGAAGTGTTTTTATATGCAATATTCTGAGCAGTGGAAGCTCACTGGGGCTTCTCATAGGTTTTTAATGAAGACTTTTATTAAAGGCTTTAAAAAAAAGAAAAAAAAAAAGAGGAAGAAAAACTTGGTCCTTGTATCCCTTCCTATGCATTTTGAATGATATGAAGATGAAATGCATTACTTAAATGTGTATTTTTATCCATATATTAGAGTGTATTCCTTGTAAAGTATTTTTATATGCTAATTTTCTTATGTATCTATGAAAGCACAATATTTAAAAGTACAGCATTTCAAAGAATATTTTAGTCCTGTTTTGGACCTATTTGTAAATCTCTGTATTTAAATGGGATTGCAATGACTTCAACTTTTTTTTTTTAATTAAATAAAAGCAAATTAAATGCGTTTGTTTTGGTTCATGCCTCTTTCTGCTGGAGGACGATAGCAAGGCAACACTCTGCTTCCAGCCCTGTGTTAACTTTCCAGTGGACCCCAGTTAAGAGGCAAGGGGGAGGGCACACAGTGGGTTTTGCTGGGGCTGGGCCACTGCTTGTTGCGCTACCAGTGTGGGGCTGGGGTTTCCTTGCCACCATCCAGCACTGGGACTTGGGTTGCTTCCCTCCTGGTGGCTACAGAGGCAATTTTGCTGCTGTAGCTCTTAGCGATAAGAGCCGGAGATGCCCGTGCACGTGGTTACAGCATCGCTTGCAGCTTTGCTTGGCCACGCTGGAAATCGACTTGGGTTAAACCTGAGCTGCTTTGTGACAAAAGCATGTGGTGGCTGTGATAGGGTTGTGTTAGCATTCGCAAAGCTACGGTTAATCCCTGGGGATGGGTTAGGGAACTGCTGCAGGATGATGTGCTGGCAGGAGGGATGCTCGGGACCCCGCAGCCCCAGTGGGGTGTCTTGGGGAGCCATGCTGGGGTGGCCAACTCATCCCATCTCTGAACCCAGACATCCCAAGAGATGACTGCTGAGAACTAGGGGAGTAATTGCTTGTGTCCTTACATTGAGGATTTTTTCTCTTTGCTCTTGCAAAGGGGTTTGGGGCATGGCTATGCTCCCCACAGGGTATCTCTTCTCACTGGCAAGGAAAGGGTGAGCTGGGTTTTGCAACCCTTCATGGCCAAGTGGGTCACGCAGGAGTTTTCGGAGGCTGAGCACGGTATGGAAATGCTCCTGGTTAGACCTGGGGAATCATTGCCACATAAACAAGCCTTATCTGCCATCTCCACCCGCCCTCCTGGGGTGCAGCTGTCGGTACAGGGCCCTTCACACATTTGGCACCGGGGACGTGCCAAAGCCGCGTGGAGCCAGCCGGGGCGATGGCAGGTTTAATGAGCTCCCAGCCAACGTGACTGATGGGGTTTTGGTGTGTGCAGCAGGTAAAAGGTTAGCATGGTGCTGCTCCGCCGGTATGCGCTGCCGATCGCCTCGGTGGGCAGCGGATCGTCCCGCTAATGTCACCTTGTGTCCCCTGGACCTAGGCTGAGGGAGCCAGCCACAGCCATGGGCAGGGGACAGCCACCCAGGGCAGGTAAATGAAGCCCTTCAGCAGCAGCTCGTGGCATTTCGTGGCTCTTTTAATTATTTGTTTATTTTATTTTAACCTGAGACATGTTGGAGCTGCTGTCTGTGCCAGTATCAGGCGGCTCAGCCCAGGCATTGCCGGTGTTGCCGTGGGAGGAGAAATCCCTGATAAAGTCGCCAAATCTTACACAGCAAAACAATCAACCAAGCCAAAAAAAAAAAAAAAAAAAAAAAAAAAAAAAAACAAA